>PVIJ01008519.1:0-31253 GCA_004024925.1 Scalopus aquaticus
TCACACATAAAACTCACACCCCTCACACCCGCACACACCCCTCACACTCCACACACATACAATCACACCCCTCACACTCCACAAGCATACACCTCACACCCCTCACAATCCACACACACTCCTCACACTCCATACACATACGACTCACACCCCTCACAATCCACACACACCCCTCCCACTCTACACACATAGAACTCACACAGCTCAAACTGCACACACAGACTCTGGCCCCACATGCCAGAGCACACAGAGTGTCAGGTGTGTGACTCCTCAGTGGCACGAACACCTGTCAGCCTCACCCAGCAGAAAGGCCTGGCTGTCGGCATGTGCTCTGGAGCCCCCGGACCAGACCGCCCCTCCCCGGCGGCTCTGCTCAACTCCACTCTTGCAACGTCCACGTTTGTAGTCGTGTCAAAAAAATGCAAAAACAAGCAGTTAATAATAGATTCTTCATTTATTATTGCCCGTCTCTGGTACACTAAACTATCCCTAGCGCAGCCCACATGTCAGCGCTCCCCGGTGGTCACAGGCAGAAGCGGGCGAGCCCTCGCACTCTTGTACCACGTCTCGGAAACCTGGCTTGTGTCTCACCTGCATGGCCTGTCCCACTTAGAGGGGCCCCCTTCTAGGTGCTGAGAGTCTCATGTGGCTGGTGGCCACCAAGAGGGACAGCACAGCGCTATAGGATCAGACAGCAATTAAGACAACTGCCAGCTAAACAGAAAACGGCAACCAGCCCCGCCCCCACCCCTCACCTCAGTCCCAGGGCACCCGGGCCAACTTCCTTTCCTGGCCTGGTGGCCCCCTGCTCTCAGCTGTCCGGGTAAGAGGGACCCTGCCTCTGCACAGCTCCATCTTCGGCTGCCCCTACCTCATTCTCTCGCGGATGGGGGCTGTCACCAGGCAGGAATGTCACCAGGCAACGGGCCTCAGGGGAAAGCTCAGATCTCCGCACCTGAGGGCCAGCCTCCGGGGTGCCCACGGGGCGGGGCGGAGCAGGGCGGGCCGGGTGCCGTCCCCGCCTCCCGCCTGTTTACCTGCCTCAGTCACAGTGCCATCCCGAACCCCGGCAAGAGGCCCATGGAGCCTGGGGCCACAGGCCGCAGGGGACAAGGGCCAGGCACCCTGCTGGTGGCTCCAGGCCATTGATCCAGCCCCGGCTGTCGAGGTGGGGGTGGGCAGACCTTGACCTGGACAAACAGCGGCTCTGAGGCCTGCCTGCAGGCCCGGCACCCACCTGCCACTCCCAGAGGTAAGCGGGGGTCTCTGGGACAGGGACCCAGGTCTCTGAAGGACCCGGTGGTAGTGTCCACTCTGAGAGCTGGGCCTGGCTCTCTGGGGTTCTGAGACCAGGGCTGCCGGGCCTCACTGGCCAGAGAGTGACGGCTGAGCCAAAGGTGACGGGTCCACAGAGCTGGGGTTGGGCAGGACAGGGTCGAGCGTAGCCAGGAGTGTGGGTGAGCACAGGGCAGCAGGAAGCTTCAGGTTTGGGGTGCCAGGAGGCCTGGAGTTCAGGTGGGGCTGGTGGGCTCCGGGCAGGGTCGGCGCAGGGCAGTGGCCAGCTGTCGGCAGACCACCCACCCTACTGCAGAAATGGACCACATACACGGTGCCCCCACACCAGCCACACCCACCTCCCCCTCCCTGGGCCCTGAGGCGGGAGGCAGCCCAGAGCCCCAGCCTGTGTTCTGCGCGGACCCTCAGGTCATAGCTCAGAGCTGCGGACAGTTTGCCGTGTGTGCACGCCCGTGTGTCGTGTGAGCAGGCATCTGTGAGTCTGTGCATCGCCGGTAGATGTGTGTGCCTCACTGTGTCTCCCCTTGTGTGTGTTTGTGAGCGTTCATGGGGAGGGACTCTCACCCACTCTCCCCACTCGGACAGTCGCGGTGGCCGGCGGCGGCCAGCTCGAGGTCCCCACGGCCTCGCTGCAGGCCCTAGGTCAGAGTCGCCGCTCTGCCCCGCTCGGCCTTGCCCTGGCTCAGTGGCCTCGGGGACACCATTTCAACAATCCGTACCCCGCTCTCCAAGCGGAGACCCGAAAGCAATCACCCAGGCTGAGGGCCACAGCACAGGGTTGGCATCAGGAGGAGGTGCAGGCTGGTGCCGAGCTCGGCTGCCAGTGGGCAGACTGGCATCCTCTAGTGGTGGGAAAGGCAGAGCATGAGTAGTGGGCACCAGGCCACAGGCATCTAGCACCTTCCCTCGCATGGGAAGGAGCGGGGACCTTACCCTTCCTTTTCCAGCAATTACAGAGCGCCAAGCTCTGCCGAGGGAGCCGGGCACACAGCAAGGACAAAATACAGCCCTTGCTCCACGGAGCTCACAGTCAGTGAAGAGCCAGAGGGCACTGGAGCTTCTCCCCAGTGGAGCCTCCAGAAATGCCGGAAAGATAAGTACAGCTGAGAGGGAGTGGTGAGGAATGACCTCTGGAAGTTTCCATTTGAGCAAAGACCTGAAGGAGGTAAAAGAGTATGCACTGAGGCCAGATCAAGGAAGAGTGTTCCTGGCGGAGCAGCCAGGGCCAGAGCCTGAATCAGGGGGTACCTGATAAACTGAAGGGTTGGCAAGGCGCTGGGGCCGCTGCAGCAAAGGGAGGGAGAGGCAGAAAGAAGCGCCAGGCCATGGGTGTAAGGCCTCCGCGTCCTGATGAGCTCCCTGGGATCTCTCTAGGGCACGGGCGCCTGGAGAGCCAGGGAGCAAGGCTTGTGGGGCGCGCCCACCCATGCTGGGTGGGCATTCACGGGGTGGGGGTGCCGGAGGGTGATGGCCATCGGCTGGTGCAAGAGTTAGAGGGGGCGATGGGGGGAGCCACGGAGGTGCCAAGGAGGGTTGGGTGCTGAGCATCTGCAAGGCAGAGTTTTCTGATGACTGGACCCTGGAAACCAGGGGGCAGATGGACCACAGGACGGGCCTGGCGGGGGGAGCTATGCGACTGTCCACCATCACCACCGTCCGTCTTCTGCTGGGCGATCAGCTCCGAGAGGACAGAATGGGGCCTCAGTTCCACCACTGTGCCTCCCAGTTCTCACCCTGTATAATTCTAGGGCTTGGTCAGCCCTGGCCCCCCAGAACACAACACCCGATTCAGACGAGCACCCGAGATGGGCAGCCATGTCCAGGGCCCCGGCTGACGCCTCTGCCAGCTCCCGGCCACGCAGGTCCAGCTCCTGGGGGCAGAGGATGTAGGAGAGAGCTACGGTCCAGGCTTCGGAGACCCGGGCACTCGGGCTTCCGTCATTCACTCTCCTGTGGAGCGTTTACTCACAGGCAGCCCGCGCTGTGCTCCCCGGGAGTCAGGGGTGAATAAGCCAAAAAAGACACTACCCTTGTAGGGTGAGCAGCAAAGGCAAAAGTCACACGTGTTGTCTGGCCTAGGGCTGCCCAGGAATGAGGTGGCTCAACTGCCTGGGCCGGGGACCACTGCCCAGCAAGCACCTTGGGGCCTCCTTGGCCCCCGGCCCTCACTCAAGCAGAGGCTGCAGCTGCACAGGATGGGTCCCGCAGGCCGGCAGGGTGGTGTTAGGGTGGGGGTTAGGGCTGCAGGAGAGCGCGCAGCAGCCTGCCGTGGCGGGTCTTGGGTGCCCCAGCCAGGGAGTGGGTGAGTGGTTGGAGGGCAGGGGACGCTCTCGGCGACTCCGTGAAGGACAAGCTGGACGAGGGTGGGGGCAGGCGCCGGTGAGGGCTGTCCAGCAGAGCGGGCGGGAGATGCTCCAGGCCTGCTGAGTTGTCCCACCACCTCTGAGCCTGGGTTCTTACACAGTGGGGCTTCTGAAAATGGGCCCTCCTTGACACTTCGTCCCAAGGGCACTCATGAGGGAGGCGGAAGCAGTGTGAAGGGCCAGCCTGCGGGACGCAGAGAGGGTGGGGCGTGTCCTTCCTCTCTGTTCCTCCTGGTGCCTTCCCTAGTGCTCTGGGACCTTCCCTGAGCCTCGGTTTCCCTCTCAGTGATGATGTGTGAGGCAGCAGAGCCTAGTGGTCAGGGCGTTGCTCTGGAGACACGCTCTGGGGGTTGCAGCCTGGCGCTGCTGCTAACCAGTTGTCCAACCTGGGCTAAGCTGCCACCCTCTCTGTGCCTCAACTTTCTCATCTGTAAAGCGGGGGCCATAAGAGACCCTGCCCCACAGGGGGCCATAAGGTTTACATGCAAGAGTGCATATAAATGTCAACTACTGTCACCTCTGTGCCCCTGAATCCCTACGGCTCTATGAGTCATCCCGAAATAGCTCCTTGGTGACCCGGACTCAAGAGTAAAACAGGAGTGTGCGGAGTGTGGCGCCCTGGGGCTGAGAGAGCTGAGGCCCTGGGCCGCAGGAACCCCCCTCAGGGCGGGGGCCTGTCAGCTTCTCACCAGGTGTTCCGGGAGGGGGAGGGGTGCGGGCTTCCATCCAGGTGGAGGGCTTGAGGCATCAAGAGGAGCTCTATTTTCAGAAAACCCACTTCGTGGCCAGAAATAACCCTCAGGACACACACACACACACATGCACACACACACACACGTGCACGCACACATGCACATGCACACATGCACACACATGCATGCACACACATGCATACAGCTGGGATGGATTATAAGTCACAGTAGCACTTGTGGCAGCAGTGAAAGCAGCCTGACTTCTCAGTGGGCTGCGACACTTGTCCTGCTGGTGGGGGAGGGGGAGGGGTGTTCTCTGTGGCCCTAAGTCACACTCAGAAGTTTGCTGGGGAATGGGGGGGCCTCTGAGGCTAAGCTGGAGATCTGGAGAATGAGAGGGGTGACATTCAGTTATTTTAATCACAAGTTGTTAATTAACAGCTCACGGGGGAGGCAGCCTAGAGTAAAGACACGAGAAAGCAGGGTCAGCCCCCAGGCTGGACCCCACATCCCCGCTGGGGGACCTGCACGTGCCTTAGCCTCTCTGGGCTTTGGATGTCTCATCTGCGGAATGGGGCCAGATAGTCCATTCAAATCACTTTGGGAAAATGAAGTTAGGAGCCCCCTGGACTGAGCTGGGTCTGTTCCCTCACATGTCCCGTGGGTACGGAGCTTGGCAGGTGTTTGGAGGCTTAAGCGCGATAACACGTGCAAGTGTCCACAGAGAGTGGCCCGAGGAAGAACCATGGGGGACAATGGCCCAGCCCTGGGGCACTGGGGGGTTAGATGAGATGGCATCTGTGAAATGAGTGGACTAAATAAATATAGGTTCTGCCTCCTTCCTCCACCCCTCAGAGGTTTGGATGGGCAGGGGGACAAGAGGAACAGCGGTCCTTGAAGGCCACGTCTCTGGTCCAGCACAGCCCTGCTGGGGGTGGCGGGCTGGCTTCTGGGGGTCAGGCTAAGTGAACTATTGGTATCGCCATTCCGGAAAGCCCCACTATGGAGAAGCAGCAGGGAGGAAGAGCACCCCTCCGACTAGAAGGAACGCTGACTGCTCAGAAATCTGTACTCCAGCTCCATCTGTGCGTACAGCCCCGGCGGGTGGGGTGGGCAGGGCAGGCTCAACCAGGGAAATCTGCGGGCGCTCTGACCCCACTGAGGCAGGGCGGCGGGAGGGGTGAGTCTGCGCTGCCAGGGAGCCGCTCTCCGACTTGCTTCCCTCCTCCGCGAGCGGGCTCTGTAGCACCCACTCAATCACTGCTACTTGGGGTTCTCCTCCACAGGTTGGGGTGCTACCTGCTCCCGTGCACCCGCGGCTCTCAGCAAAGTCACCACACAAACACCAGGCTGTTCCCAACTCCCTGTTCTGCTTCCCCCCAGGATGCCCAAGGCGGAGGCCCCGCAGGCGGCTGGCGGGCAGGGAGACGGAGGCGATGGCGAGGAGGCAGAGCCGGGGGGCATGTTCAAGGCTCGCGTGGAATCCAGGAGGAAAGGCCGGGACTACCTCCGCCTGGCGCCCCTGTGGCTGGCCCTGGTCGCGCTGGCCGCAGTGGGAGTCCTGCTGTGGTATTTCCTAGGTAATTCTGCGGGCTCACCTGGCAGAGGTCCCTGGGGAGGACTTGGGGGGTGAGTGGGGGCACAGGGACCATGGTCAGATCTGGATACCTAGCAGCTCAGCGGGCCAGGCTCTTCCTCTCGGAGCCTCCCGTCCTGCGAAGTGGGAGCTGCCGGACCACCATTCCAGGGGCTGTGGCTCAGGCCAAGGGGAAGCTCCTTGCTCAGGCCGAGAACCCCAGTGCCCCCTGAAGGGGAAGGAGGCTCTCCCAGCGCCTTGCTCTGGTGACCTGACCAGCTGAAGAGCGTAAACAATGCCTCCCCTTGCCAGCAGCCCCCCTGGGCTGCCCTGGGGCTCAGAGCCAGCTGGCTCTGCTGGAAGAGGCCCAGTGGCGCCACTGGAGCCTCACGCCAATTAGTGCTCCTGCTCACTTGAGCCCAGCCCGGGAGCTCTTCTAGGGTGGGGACCACAGCCCTACCAGCTCCGGTCTCCAGGGCCGGCAGGGATGGAGGAAGGGGATCCAGCCCCCAGGCACGGGCAGGGGCTCAGGCTCACCATCAACTTTCACCCTTGAGCAGCGTGCTTGAGGGGAGCACGCTTGAGGGGAGCGCGCTTGAGGGGAGGGGGGAGGGAGGATCTGTCGCATCCAGAGCAAGTTCCCAGGGCCTCTGCCAGGGCCTGAATTTGGGGCCTCCCGCTGGTATCACAGTCTCGATCAGTCCCTGGGCCCCCAGGAGCAACTGGCCCATTTTCTGGGTGATTCACCCACCCTTCCATTCACTCAGTCATGCATCTGGCATCATCCACTCCATCTGCAAACATCGGGCACCCACTGTACGTCCCTAAAATCGACAGCCCGTGTTCTTCCAGCTTTTGACCTTGGGAGTGATGAATGAGCCAGACTAGCTGTGCCGTGAAAAGGCTCCCTGGACGCTGCAGAAGGCTCCCTCCTCCATTCATGGGGTGATAAATTCACCTCCCCTGTGCCAGGATCTGCCCTCCCCGTCAATCACAGACTTGCCAGGACGGAGGAGGCCGAGGGCCAGGGAGCACAGCTGGGACAACCCGCCTTACCCAAGTGCTCAGGGGCGTCCCATGAAGCCCTCGGCCCCCTGCAGAGCACTCCTCTCGCTCTAGCTCACGGTGGAAGGGGGCACTTCGGAGTGATCAGGGAAGACCAGGTCAACCCGGCTCCCGCAGGGCGGGCACAGAGCCATGTGCTGACGCTGTTTACCCCCCCTGAGTGGGGGTCCTTCGCGGAGGGACTCGCCCTGAGCAGGGGTCCTTCGCGGAGGGACTCGCCTTGAGCGGCGGCCTTCGTCCTTCGCGGAGGGACTCGCTATGACTCACCGTGGACCGCCCTTCCGCTGCTCCAAGCCGAGCAACGCTGCAGGGAATGGAAGCTGTGTGCATTTCACCACTGGCAGGAAGCCAGCGCCCCAAATAGCGCGGGGCTGCTGAGGCCACTTTGGGCTGCAGGATAATTAATCTTCAGGGCAAACCTGGAGCGGCAGGTTGGAGGGCCAGGAACTCATCTTCCAATTGTCTTTCTTTGCAGACAGTCTAATTCTTCCTGATTAGCAACTGGAGTAAACCGCCCTCTTGGGGATGGGTGCTCTGTGGGCTGAGGACCCGGGGGACCCCAAGCCACAGCTGAGGGAAGCCAATGGCTGGCCCCTGCAGGGATTAGGATAGAGGAGGCACTTCAGGCTTGAGGAAGGTGAGGAAGGATCCTCCATCCCACCCCGCCAGGCTGTGCTTGGGCCCCTGGATGGGGAGGGCCGCCTAGAGACGTATTTGCAGGAGGCTGCCCTGGGAGTGGGCTCCCCAAGTGAAGCGAAGACAGAAGAGTGGGCCCGGGAAGCCCCGGAGAGGAGAGGGCAGGGCTGGCTTCCAAGGCCACGGGCGCTGGGCCCTCAGTGCAGCCCAGCTGTGACCCCTGGGCCTCGCTCTCCTGCCAGAAAGTTCTATGCTTCCTTCTTAAATTGTCCACCCTTGGGCCCCTCCCCACACCCCACCTTTGCCTTCAAGAGAAAATGGAATCACTCAGAAGGGCTCCCCTAGATACTGGCTACCATACCCCAGCTATACCCAGGCGGTCTGCCCTCCTGGGGGATCCCATGTCTAAAGCAGCTATTCTCCTTCCATATCGCGCCCTTCTGCTCATGGGGTGGGGGGCTCCAGAGATGCTCCCCTTTGCCCCAGCGCCTGCAGCCTCAGTGCACGAGTCCCTCTCAAGTCTCCTGCACCGAATCCCTCTGTGCCTCCTCTGCTCCCTTTGACAGCAAACCTCTGGAAAGAGCCCTCTCGAGGTACTGCTGTCTCCTTCCCCGGGCCAGTCTCTGGTGCCCTTCCAGAGGGGTCCGCACCCCCTTCGATTTTAGCGGCTCTGGTCCAGGAGGCCAGTCCTAACCTCATCGCCTCTGACCCGTGGGAGCACTTGGCCTTGACAGACACCACACCCCTCCTCCTTGAAACCCTTTCCTCCCGGCCCCTAAGACACCCCCACTTTCTCTTTCCCAACCCAGGGCGGCTTCTCCTCCGTGTCCTTCACTGTTGGAGGGATGCTCCTCTCTACCTCCGCCACTTCTTTCCTCTTCTGAGCTGGAGCCCTCGGCTTTAAGTGCCCGCTGTACCCTGATGACTCCCAAATTCACAGTCCAGCCTGGGTCTCTCCCTGGCTGCTGCCGGGGGCCGGTGGGGGGGGGGGTGTCCCTCTTCTGGGATGTCTCACAGGCCACTGGTTCAGAAAGCAACTCCCCCCTCCTTCCGTCTGTGCCGTCTTATCCCTGCAGTTGCTCCCCCTGACTCCTCACTTTGTTTCACTCTGGCCCCCATTTCCCAGCAGACCCAGCCATCTCTGCCTCAGCCTTTCCTCACACTCTCCACCACGCAGTCCTGCCCTGGCTCCCGGCCTCTCACCGGGAGGACTCCCAGCTGGAGCCTCCTCCCTGTCCCCCTGCTTCTGCCCTTGCCTCCTTAGATGGGTCTTTTCAAGAAGCAAATGGAATCATGTCAGCTCTCTGCTGAGCAGCTCCCACCTCTCAGACTCCCTGCCACGCTTTGCTCTTCCTCAAACATACCGGTCAAGTTCCTGCCTCAGGACCTTGGCACTTGCTGTCCTGCCATTGGGAATGCATTTTCCACAGACTGTAGTGGCCTGACTGGCGCCACCACCTTCTTCCCTTATCTCCATGTTGCACCCACCCCTGCCCTGACTTCCACAGCACTTACACCCCCAACTTGATTTAGACAATTTCTTGCTTATTGTCTGTCCTTGCCAGATGCCAAGTTTGTTTTTTATTCCTTGTTATGCTGATATAATATCCCCGAGAGTTCTAGGCTAGTCCCTACGCATTGTAAATGTTGGCTAAGCACTTGCTGGGTGAATGAATACATGAGTGATTAGGAATACGAACCCAGGCTTACGGATCTATGTGTCCTTCTATCAACCAAAATAATCTTTGCGTGGAAATATGATGACATCATCCCTGATTTTAAGCCTTTCATGGTTTCGCACGAGAGACCAAAATCTGCCCTGATGATGTGTCTGCCTCTTGTTACTCCTCCCCATGTGCTGCAGCCTAGCAACATTTTAGCCCTGGTCTTGCCATGATGCCTACCTCAGGGCCTTTGCACATGCTGCTCCTCTGTTCTGAAGGTACTTCCTTTCGTCCCCCCTTCTTAGTCCTCTTGCCTTGGCTAGAGGGTCACCCTGGCCCAGGCTCGGCACCTTTGCCCTGTCCCTCAGGCGGGGCCAGCGTGTGTCAGCGCCCCACAGCGTCCCCTTACATTTGCAGACATGTAAATCCCACATGTCTGTCTTGATTTACTAGAGCCCCACAGAGTGGGTGCCCGGAACACGACCTTCTGGGTCCATGTGGGCCCTGGCCCTAGTGTCATCCTTGTCTTGGACTGGTCCCTGTGTCAGCCTGCAGCGGGGAGCCTCTGGGACACCATCTGTCTGTGGGCCTCTCTCCCGGGCACCTTGGGGCCGGTTGTCAACTTTAGATGATGGTGATGGCAACGACAAGGATGACGGGAGCTCAGGATGTCGGACACTGGGCTGAGGGCTCAGGCGGCAGGGAAGGCTTGGGGGAGCCATCGCGGTCTCCTCCCTTGGTTGACCTCGCTGGTGTCTCCCCGGTCAGGGTACAAGGCAGAGGCGACCGTGAGCCAGGTGTACTCGGGCAGCCTCCGCGTGCTCAACCGCCGCTTCTCCCAGGACCTCGCCCGCCGGGAGTCCAGCGCCTTCCGCAGTGAAACCGCCAAAGCCCAGAAGATGGTAGGGAGGGGACACGGGGGTGGACGGAAGGGGTGTGGGGCCCAACTGTCAGTCCAGATGTGGGGTGCTGATGGGAGCCGAGCCCTGCTCTGCACGTGATGGAAGGGGACATGCTGTGGAGTGGTGGGCAAGTTGGTGGGCTCTGGGGTTCCTGTGCCCTTGGATTAAATCCTAACCGTGCCACCTAGAAGGGGTTTGGGGGTGCTGTCAGGGCCCCACCCAGGGGCCCCGCCCAGGGAGCCCACTCCCTCTGTGTGTGTTGGGGGGGCTGCTGGCATGTTCCACTCTGAGGCCGCTGGACCACACCCTGTCCAGCAGGGCAGGCCAGAGGTCCCGAGAAGTTAATCCTGGGAGCTCCCCTCACCAGGAGAGATGGAGGGGCTGGAGGCGTGCCCAGCTCCCTCTGGCCTTGGGAGGTGGGGGCGGTTCTGAGGGTGCCCCCCCAGGACTCTCCTCAGTTGCCTACACAGTTGCTCCTTCACAGCCCTTTTGGCTGCCCCCTTCCTGTCTCTCTTCCCCACCCTATGCCCGTGTTCCCCTGAATCACCTCCAATAACCCCCTGACTCAGGACCTGCCTCTGGGGACCAGCCAGGCCTCTCTCCTTCTGCCTCATCGGGGGGTGACTGCAGAGCCAGGTTGCCTGGGGCTGGGGTGGGGGACACTCTCTCTGCCACTCCGAGTGCTTTGGGGACGGGCAGGCCTGCGTGGGTCCGCCTCGGCGCTGTGAAGGACGGGTCACTGCGTGGACAGACCAGAGCGGAGCTCTGGCAGGGGATGGAGGGGCTTGGGAGTCCCTGGGGCTCTGCAGGGTTGAGGAGTGACTTTTGACGGGGGACAGAGGTCACTGGTGGCCTGGGGAGGTGACAGCTGGGGTGGGCAGTGCCTGAGGGTGCGAAGGGAGAAGGTAGTAGGGGGGTGACTGGGCACAGCCACTCCGCGGCCCAGGGCCTCGTGTGTCAGGCAGGGCTGCAAGGGCTCGAGGGGATCCCAGGGTAGAAGGGGGCTTTAGGAGATAGTGGGGCTGTGTACCCCAGAAGGTCATCAGGGGCTATTGTTCCCCGCCTTTTAGCTCAAGGAGCTCATTGCCAGCACCCGCCTGGGTACTTACTACAACTCCAGCTCGGTCTACTCCTTTGGGTAAGTTACCCCGCCCCTCCCAGCCCATGTTAGGACCTCAGACTCAAGATTGGGGGCTGGGGGGACACCGTCAATTTCTGCTACAATGCCCTCATTTTTTTAAAAATGGGGAAACTGAGGCTTGGAGAGGCCACTTGGTTTGCATGTGACCTCCTTCACCGAGCTGGGTCTCTGCACCTGGAGGATGGACACTGCACAGAAGAGGGGGTGCTGGACCAGGGCTTGATGTGCCTATCCAGGTCCCGGCATATTCAGCAAGGCCAAAGTGGGGGGCCCAGCTGTCCCACTCACCATGTGGTCTGTGCCCACAACCTGGCCTCTCTTGCCTCTGTTTCCTTACCTGCAAAATGGGGGTGATGAGAGCACCTCCCTCAGAACCTATTAGGAGGCCCCCACATGTAGATGGAGAGCACCCCGGGAGATAGTTAGGGCTCAATATGTAGGAGCCACATTTGGTTTTCTCCCCCGGGAGCAGGGGGCTGGGCGGAGGTGGGCTGCCCACCTGCCCAGCCCCTCTTTCCTCTGCCTGCCTCAGGGAGGGGCCGTTCACCTGCTTCTTCTGGTTCATCCTCCAAATCCCGGAGCACCGCCGGCCGATGCTGAGCCCCGAGGTGGTGCGGGCACTGCTGGTGGAAGAGCTGCTGTCCTCGCTCAACAGCTCGGACCCTGCTCCCTACAGGGCTGAGTACGAGGTGGACCCCGAGGGCCTGGTGATCCTGGGTCAGTATAGGGAGGTTAACCCCCAGGGCTGGGGGGCTCTCAGGTGGGCTGGGGCCCAGAGCCAGGACTGAGGGGGCCCGGGCAGGGGGAGGGTCGGCATTTAGGGTCCAGCTCAGACAGGCTGGATCTGATGGTCTCCTCGATTTTTGTTTTCATTTTATTTCATTTTACTTATTTATTTTTGTCTTCATTTGTTTGTTCATTTCCTTTTAACAGAAGCCAGCGTGAAAGAGATAGTTGCCCTGAATTCCACGCTGGGTACGCTATTTTTGTTTTCCTCTCCACTTTCTGTTTGAGTTGGTGTTTTTGTTGCCTTGGCTGAGTGGTGGGCCAGTGGTTGCCAGAGCACTGAGCTGGAGTTACCCAGGGGGTGCAGGGAGGCCTCGGGAGGGCCCCAGAGGGAGGCTGCGGGGCTGTGGTAGGGGAGGTGTTGTGCGTCTGTGAGCAGGTGTGTGTATCTTCACGCGAGTGTGTGTGTGGCCTGTGTGGGCTGAGTGTGAGCAACGAGTGTAGTTGCACTTAAATATGACTCTGTTTTCCATTGTTGGATTCAATTTGCCTGTGAGTCCCCTTGTTGCTGATGGTAGAAAACTATCTGTCTAATTCAAGGTGTAGCCAGTCACTTTGATTTAAAACCAAAGTGGTTGTCTCTGGGGCTTGTCTCTGGGGCTACTGCCATGACCTTCAAGGATTCTCCCTCCTCCTGTTCCTTCCCCTTCTCAGCCAGCCAGGCTGTCTGCTCTCTTTCCCCACCCTGCCGTATTGCTGATCTCTTGCCTTTCCCTGAGAGGGCAGCAGTCTTCCTGCTCAGTCCTGGTACATAAAGCTCCAGCAAGGTCAGCGGGTCGCACGACACCAGGAGTGCTGGCTGTGTCGTGGGCCCGGCCGCCCCGGGCTTGTGCAGTGCGCCACATGCACAGCTGTCCCTGACCCTTGGCAGCCCTGAGTTCTCAGATTTCTCCTGATAGATCTGGAGTTTCTGCCCAGAGCTCAGAGCCCAGGGAGACAGTTTAAATCCTGGACCTACCTTCTCGGACCTTCCTCTCCTTCCATCTGGGCAGATGCTTGCTTCCTTGGTGGGTGGAGATGATGCGGTCCAAGTGAATCTGCAAATAGTTAAAGCTATGATGCTATACAATGATGCAGGGAGAACCTATCAGGGATTTATTCACCTCATGAATGAGGGAACCCGTAGGATGGTGAAGCTGTTTCAGAAGATAGCACAAGAAACTGATCAATCGATCTATCCAGCATCCTTCTCTCTGCCGTCTATTCATCCTTCTCTCTGCCGTCTGTTCATCATCTACGTATCATCTATCTAGCTACTTATCATCTAGCTATCCTCAGTGGGAAAAAGAGCTCTGGTGTGAGATTGTCAGGTTAGACCACAGCTGGTTAATGTCCTAGCCAGGCAATAAAACCATAACCTTGGGTGTTACCCTCCTACTGAGCCCAAATCACTCACTGCTTATCAGTCTTCTAAAAGTGAACACCATAGAGCCTGGGACCTAGTCAACAGCCAGTAGTCAGTGTTATTATTCTGGAGGGCCTTGGGGACCCCGTGGGGTGGCTAGCACAAGAGGGGCCAACAGCAGGCCACTTCTAGTCCGCCCCTGATTTAGCACCCATGAGTCCAGCATGGCTTTTACATTCTAAATGATGGCAACAAGTCATGTGACAATTTTTTTCCTGTTGTAGATGTACCTACGTCATGAGTTCAGTTTTTGCTTCTTGCCTGACAGAACCGCAAATATTTGGTATCGGCTTCTTTCCAGAAAGTTGCTGACCTCTGCTCTGGGGCGATGCTTCAGTAACTTTTTGGGTTTTTTTTTTTCCAATTTAGGGTAATTTTTTAAATTTCTGGAGGATGTTTTCATAGCATCTCATGCCTTTGTCCTAGCTGTGGCTGATAGCCGTGGTTCTCAAACTTGGGCGTTCCCAAGAACCTCCTGGAAAGTTTACTAAAATGCAGAACCTCCCTGCTCGGGTTCTGCTGGTGTTGCCTGGGCCTCCTCAGGAGGTGCTGGCGGAGTTGCAGGTGGGCCCGCCCCAGGCCAGAGAGAGCCTGGCTGGAGGCAAAAGCAAACCTTCTAGCACCCCCTGGACTGAGCGCTGGGAACAAACCTGGGAGTTCAGAGGAAACTCGTCCCTGGACAACCGGCTTCTCCAAGTGCAAGCCTGTCCTTTCGAATGTCTTCTTCGAATGGTCACAGACTAGCCGAGGTCGCTGTGTCAGCTTGGGATCCTGTCTGCAGAGACCCCAGCGGGGAACAAGGACAGCAGGCAGAGGGAGGGCTGAGCCTCGCTGCCCAGGCCTGGCGGGCGGGCCATTGAGGGCACCGATGGACGTCAGCCTGGTGGGCACTATGGGGCCACGTGCCACAGCGGAGCTCGGTGGCCCTTACCGCGGTGGGTGGCGGGTCCTCTGCGGCCCTTTTGTGCCAGAGTGTCCCCGTGTGTCCGACGCTGCGATTCTCCTGGGTTTCATCCCTGTCCGGAGTCCCTGTCCCCAGGAGCACAGCGTCTTGTGGGGCGGGGATGACCTGGCAATTCCTCGAAACAGACGTCTGAGCACTTCCTCCCGGCCAGGCTCCCTGCTGCGCTGGGCCCACCAGCCGGCATGTCCACCTCCCTGTCCCAGAGAGCTGGGAGCCCCAGAGAGAGCCCCAGAGAGAGACGATGCCTTATCAGATCTCACCACACCGGAGGTGGGGGCCTGGAGGCAGGGAGAGAGGGACTTGCTCGGCCCCCAGCACGGAGATGGACACCAGGGGCTGAGGCCCAAAAGCAGAGGGGGGGGACTTGTCTGGGGAGAAAGGCGGGAGACAGGTGGTCCTAGAAGCTTCATGGAGCTGGGGGGAGCAGACTCAGGCAGGGGGACAGGCTCGCCTGTCAGGTCAAGCAAGGAGGGAAGGGTTCCCCCCCCCTCCCCCGCAGAAGGAGCAGCCCAGCAAAGGCCAGGCAGGGGGCGTATGCAACAACTCCTCCAGCAACCAGACTCCCTGAGGGCCTCTGGTCGCCAACAGAGGCCTCTCCACTTAATTAGCCATAAAAAAGTAATTACTAAAATGGCAACAGAAAAGCATCAGTTTGGAGCAAGCTGTAAAGACTACAGACACCTGGGGACAGCCAGACATCTTCCCCAGCTGCTGGCAGAGCAGATCTCAGAGGTCCTGTCCTCCCTCTTGCTGTGTCGGGAGTCAGGCGACCAGGGGGCCGGAGGAGGGAGCTGAGCAGAGGCAGCAGCCTCAGAGCAGAGCGTGTTCACCTCTAAACCCTTCTTGGTCCAAAAAACCTCCTGGAGAAGGAGGGGGCATAGGGATTATCATTGCGTCCATTGGCTAGAGCACAGAGAGGTTGAGTGACCAGCCAGAGTCACACAGCGGAGGAGAGTGGTGCTGAGACTATGCTGCAGAGTGTGGACTCCCCAGCCGCTGGCTGCCTCCCTCATCCCTGCTGCTTCCTGCGGGGACACCCACCCCCTGCTTCCCAGGCTCCTGGGAGGTTTCAATGAGGTGCTTCTACTGCATAAGGGAGATTTGTTTGCTCCCTGCAGGTCCCTGGCGCCTAAATCCAACCCGTGGCAGGCGCCGGATAACTGTTCCAATGAATGAGGGGTGCGGGTGGCAATTTCATCTTCCCCTCAAGTCCAAAGCTGTGGATCAAATGCCAGGGAGAGGGTGCAGTCCAGCGGGGTGTGACCGACACGTGTGTGACAGAGAAAGAGGTTGAGTGAGGGGGCGGCCGAAGGTGACACGTCGCAGGGACAGTGACCAGGTTTACTGGGCACCACCGCAGAGCGTGGCTGAGGCCCGCGGCACCCCAGCCTGGGACAGCCCCTCCCGTGACGTTCAGATGAGAAAGCCCCGGAGAGGCCGGTGGAGGTGAGGTGGGCCCAGGCCTGCCTGGCCCAGGTCTGTAACGGGCATGTTGATGGAAACGGCTTCTCGGTGTAACTGTGGCATTAAAGGCGCTGACGGTTCAGACATGCAGCAAACGTCCCATCAGCGAGAGGTCCCTTCCTGCTCGTTCCATCATCATTAACTCGAGCTCCGTCCTTCTCCGGGGCTAGGGCCAACACACTCCCTCGCTCCTGAACTGAAATGCTCACCCTTGCCCCCTGACTGCACAACCCCCTGCTGGGGCTCCTGGCAGCTGGGGGCCACGTCCCCCCTCTGCTAACCTTCCATGGTGCCCCACTGCCCGGAGGAGCCTCCCCCCACCCATGGGTGCGATCTGGGACCTGCCTGCCCTTGTGTCTTGGAGTTCCCTGACTGCCTTGGTCCCCAATCCTCTGCGCTCACTGTGACCCCCCAAAACCCCTTTGGCCCGCAGGGTCGGGTTTGGAGCCCTCACCCGCCCCGCCCTCCTCCTGCTCCCAGCGGCCGCTGGCCCGTGTGGGCTCAGTGTTACGTGAGTGATCAGGCCACGGATGAAGGTGTGTGTGGGGTGACGGAAGCACCAGAGACAGAAGAATAGCACATAGCACCTCTGGGCCCACCTTACCCGCTGCTCCCTGCCCCGCCCCTTCCCGGGTGAGGCCTGATGGGGCTGGCTCCCCCGCTCTCCTGGCTAACAGCGACAAGGGCCCCTCTCCCCTGCAGGCTGCTACCGCTACAGCTACGTGGGCCAGGGCCAGGTCCTCCGGCTGAAGGGGCCCGACCAGCTGGCCTCCAGCTGCCTGTGGCACCTGCAGGGCCCCGAGGACCTCATGCTCAAGCTCCGGCTCGAGTGGACGCGGGCTGACTGCCGGGACCGGCTGGCCATGTACGACGCAGCCGGGCCCCTGGACCGGAGGCTCATCACCTCGTGAGTGCCGGGGAAGGGGGCGGGGGGGAGGGGAGACAGGGTGGCACCCAGGTGCCCAGGTCACTGCCAGCACTCCGAGACGGGGTTCCATCGACCCCGATATCTGGGAGACAGCTGACCCGAAGGGACACTGGGAGAGGAGGCTGGAGATGGCTGCACTGGGGGCACACCTTTCCCCTCCCTCAGGTTCCCCATTTGTAACAAAACAGCTGTACTAGCAGATCCCCGAGACCAGCTCCAAGGCACGGCAGGGTTTGTTAGAGTATTTCCAGCCTGGCAGCCTTGAGCTCCAATTCCATCTCTGCCGCTTCCCAGCTGTGTGCCCCAAAGCAGGTCCCTTGGCCACTCTGAGCCTCTGTTCCTCAGCTGTAAAATGGGCGCACGATCGTGCTTACTTTGCAGGGCTATAGTGAGGCTGTAAATCAATCATCTGTGCCAAGGCCCCCCCACATTGTTATTCCTATTCGTGAGTTGTGTCCACTGCACCCCGACTGCCGTCGTGTTGGGTCGTCTGTCTGGGCTGGGTTGCTTGGGAATCACCTGTTTGTAAAAGAGGGAAGTACCGCGAGTTCTCGAGAGCAGGGTCGAGAGTGAGGACGTGTCTCTGACAGAGAGTGATAGGGTCAGAGGGCAAGGAGTGGGGTGAAGATACCATAAAGGGGCTGGCAGTGACCTTGGAGCCTGGTTACCTCCCCACAGGGCAAGGGCAGCTAATGGGGCCCATAAGGCTTTGTAGGAGGTGGGGGGCCGGCAGGCTGGTGGGCTTGCTTGGGCTCCTCGAGCTTCTAGCCCAGGGTGGGAGTTCACCTGAATGTTCATATCAGGGGCAGCCCTTGAGGGTGAGCTCCTCTCCCCCTACTCCCTGACACTCGCCCCGGGCTGCTCCCCCCGTGTCCCTGCTGCCAGGCACTGTGACCTCAATTCAGCGAGTGCGTGGGCTGGGTTCCTGGGCAGGCGACAGTCAGATACCATCTAGACTGATGGGGTGAAGGTGCTCACGGGCTTCCCCTGGGGCTTCTCTGAGAGTCCCCTCCCAGCCCCACCTGCTTTTGGGGAGGAGCCTGGCTGCCAACTCAGCTCTGTTCCCACTCACTGAAGTTGTACCCCAATGCTTGGAGAAGCTCCGAAATGATAGCTCAGACCAGATCGGGGATGCTCAAACTTGCACCCCAGAGCCATGAGTGGGGGACTAAGATAGAGCAGAGAGACCCTGGCCCACCTTTAATCTCGGGGTTTGTTTCCTGTGCCCTATACCTTGGTTGCCTGGGGGACATTTTAGTTACAACAAAGACCCCACTGCTAAGTAAATAAAAGAAAATCCTCAACATTGAAAACTCAGACCCCCATTAAAGGTGACCTCTGTCTCCCTTAGCCCTTATGTCTGTTCTAACATTTCCTTGGGGAGATGAGCTGGGGGCCCAAGGAGGGCTGTGTGGGAGGTTGGGGGGCAGGGCAGCGAGCACAAACCCACTGGTGTAGGCAGGAGGAAGGGGCTCCGGGGGAGCACCTCTGGGCTGGACTCCAAAGCTGAGAAATGCTGCGTCTCAGGACCCTGGGGACCCCAGGACCCTCCTGGAGAAGCCCTTGGGTTTATTCACTCCACTCCCGTGGGGCTCCAAGGGTGCCACATCTGGCCGGGTTGGGGACCATGTTTGGGTCTCCCACATCCCCTGCAGGAGCCTGCAGCCCCCTCAGGGCCCATCCCCTGCTGCCAGATGCTGGGGTGCCTGCTGGGCCGGGGGCAGGGCTATCGCTGGCATTGGTCTGGCTATTAGCAAGGACTCCAGAGAATTCCATCAGAGGGAAAGGGAAGCTGGGCAGAGGTTGGCGAGAGGGCAAAGGGGAAACCAGGCCTCCCTGAGATGGGCACCAGAGACACTGCAGGAGGGCACCAGCTACGGGCAGTGCCACGTCTGTCTCTGCCGGGGCCCAGGTGGGCCTGGACACGCCCTGGGCATGCACGTCCCACTAGGGACGTAAATTGACAGGCAATTGACTCTCACGATCTCTGCAAAGCCTCGTCAGGGCTGCCCTCCCAGAGCTCTGAGTCCCGAATTCTAGGGTACGTTATTTTACTGAGCATGCCGGGCCCCAAGCCTGGATGGAGTCTGGGGCTAGCCAGGGGTCGCCAGACCACAACCTGCAAGCTGTGTGTCCGTCCCAGCCCAGAACAAGGCTGCAGCCAGAGTGTGACCGCTGGGGGCAAGATGCTCACTGGCCAGTCTGGTGGGGAGCAGACTAAGCACTCAGTCTGACGGGGAGGGGAAAAGGGGGTGCGGTCAGCTGCCATAGCCCAACTGTCAGCTTCGGAAGTGAGGCACCCGCCCGGCCGCGCTCACCTGAGATGCTGGCCTGACCCTTACAGGGCGTCCCGTTGGTCCCCTGGCCAGAGAGGGTCAGAAACCTGCCCGCTGACACACAGCAGGCTGGCTGGCCAAAGACCTCCTCTGGGCCGCCCTCCCAGGCCCCTCCCAGCCCTGCCCCCTCCTACCTGTCTCTGCCCCCAGGGTCTATGGCTGCAGCCGCCAGGAGCCCGTGGTGGAGGTCCTCGCGTCCGGCGCCATCATGGCGGTGGTGTGGAAGAAGGGCTTGCACAGCTACTACGACCCCTTCCTGCTCTCCGTGCAGCCCGTGGCCTTCCAGGGTGAGGGGCTTGGGGGGGGTCCCTGGGGCAGGGGAGGGCCATGGAGGCAGAACTAGGGGTGCTGGCCTGGACATGCCGGTCCTCTCCTTGGCTCTGGTTGGGGATGGGCTGGGGAGAAGGAAGGTTCTGGAAGCACCTCTGCTCCTTCATTCTCCTCCCTCCCTTCACTCTCATCTCCCCCTCAGTTCTCACTGTCTCATTCTCTCCTGCCTTCTTTCTGAGACTATTGTTTCTCCCTTTCTCTCCCCATCCTGGATCTGTGCCTCTGCTCCCCACCCGGCTTCCACCCCCTTCTCTCTGCCCGACCGGTGGCCGATAATGGGGGAGGTGTGTGGTCAGTAGCCCTGTGGACCCCGCCGGAGCCCAGGTCTCCCTGAGGCCTCCTGGGTGCCCAGGCCGGGCACTCCTACCCACACTGCACTGACATGTCCCCTGCTCCCCTGTCTCCCCCCTGCACCCCTTCTCAGAAAGACCACACCCCACGCTCACTTGTCCTTGAGCCTGGATCAGCCGCGCCTCTGGGCAGGTGCAGCAGACCTTGCAGGGTGCAGAGCTCATGGGCGCAGGGGCTGCTGCTGCTTCTCCCCTGCCCCTGCCCCTCCCCAGGTTCCCCTCCTCCTCCCGGTGCAGACTCATGAGGTCAGCTGATGGTGCCCCCGTCCAGCTGTGCCCAGCTGTGCCTGAGGTCAGCTGCGGCTGTGCCTTCCAGGGCCCCTGGGGCGGAGCAGGCCTCTGAGCTGGCTGGCCCCCTGAGGTCAGTGACATTCTAGGGAGAGAGGGGAGAGGGGCTTGAGAGCCCCAACTCCCATGGGGAGGTGCGGGCAGCTGGGGACACTCCCGGTCCCTCCCCTGTGTGACCCTGTTAGTGTGTGACCCTCAGTCCAGTGGCTTCTCTTCTCTGAACCTCATCTTTGAAAAGGGGACCATTGCTCCTTCCCCAACCCTTGTGTCCCCCCAATCCTCCTGCGGTTTTGCTGCACCAGCTGTCAATAGTGACATTAACTGACACTCTGTGAGGGACTTATGTCCATTTCATCCCATTTGACAGAGGAGGAAACTAAAGCCCAAGGTCACAAAGTCACTCTCAATCCTGTTGTTGGCAGTAGGGGTGGTGGGGTGACAGCTGCCCCCCACAGGTGACACCTGCAGGGAGGTGCATCGAGGCAGACCCGGGGGACCGTGCTAATGGCTGTTCTCTGGGACAGCCTGCGAGGTGAACCTGACCTTGGAGGGCCGGCTGGAGTCGCAGGGCGTCCTCAGCACACCGTACTTTCCCAGCTACTACCCGCCCACCACCCACTGCTCCTGGCACCTGACGGTGAGCCCCCCTCCCCGCCTGTCCTCCTGCTTGTGCCCAGGGCACCCCAGGGCCTTGGGGACCCCGGCTGGGAGGGAAGGGCTGTCCTGCCTTGGCTGAAGTGCCCACAGGCTGAGCGCAGGGTGCAAATCCCACTAGTACTGGGGGGATGGTGAGCGCGGCCAATGCCTGGACCGTTTGTTGATTGACTGACATACCTCAGCCCAGCAGTGCGCTCTGTTGGCAAACCTCCTTCTCCCTGTGCTGTCATGGGAGGTGGACCACCAGCCCTACTGCACCCCAAAAGCCACCTGGTAATCAGCTCCTCCCTCCCAGGTCCCTTCTCTGGACTATGGCTTGGCCCTCTGGTTTGACGCGTATGCACTGCGGAGGCAGAAGTATGACCTGCCCTGCGCCCAGGGCCAGTGGACCATCCAGAACAGGAGGTACCAGCTCCTCTGAACCCCGTCTTTCCCGCTGGCGACCCCCAGGTCCCAGACCTCAGGGGGAAGCACAGGAAAGGAGCAGAGGCAGGGCTGCGGGCGGGCAGGCCTTGTCTCTGGTGGAGCCCCCCAGGGGTCTGCCCAGGTGGAGGGCGGCGGGCCTTGCCTCAGCAGCAGGCCTGAGCAGGGCCGCTGAGCGTGGCCCACGATTGACGGTTGTGGGGTGGTGGTGGGTGATGCGCTTTCCTGCTCTCGCCACCCTGAGCTGAACCTGGTGTTTCAGAGTTGCTGGCAGGAGAGCAAAGGGTCCTGGTCAGACACCTGACCTCACCCGGCTCCCTGGCTCTGCCAGTGGCAGCGGCGGGGTCCTGGCACCAGGCGCTGGGCGGCTCCTTGCTGGGCACTTGGTGCAAGACATTCAGTTCACTGGTCCCAGCCTGTGCTGTCAACAGCATCATCACTGTACTTCCCAGCCGGGGGAGTCAAGGCTCAGAAGGATTAGGAGGTGCGGGGCCTCCGTCAGGGCCACCCGTCCTGCCTCCAGCCGCTGCCAGCAGTGGCCAGACAGAGCTGCCTCCCGTGCTCCCCACGCAGGGCCTGCTTCCTCCCCAACACGGCTGGGAGGGCATGGGCGCTGGATACGGGGCTGGGGACTTCATGAGCTACCCTGGGGGTTTCAAATGGGGTCCACCAATGGGCAGAGTCCCACTGCAAAGGATCTTCGCTGCCAGGGCGGCATTGTGGGCCCAGGGACAGATGCTAACAGGGCTGGAGGGGGCTCTCCCTCCCCAGTCTCGAAGCACATTCAACTACTCAAAGGTGTGGGCGGGACAGGCCGTGGAACCCAGCCCCCACTCATACATGTGGGGAAACTGAGGTATAGAGAGGCCTTTTGTCCTTGAGTTTTGCCTCGAAGTGGTGGAAGGAACTTTAGGGTGCAGCCGGACAAGAGGTTGGGAGGACGATACTTGGTGAGCCCAGTACTTCCAGCCCTCTCCTCCTCACCCCAAGTTTCCCCGTCATTGGGGTTTGAGCAGAGCTCAGGGGAGTCTGGCCACCTGGCTTCTGCATGTAAAACAAGGGGGTAGGGCCAGCCCAGGGCCCCAGCTTTGTGTTATGTGGCCCCCAGTAAGTTGTGTCTATTAGTTCCTGGTGAAATGTCACCCCAAAGTGGTTGGGACAAAGTGCTTAAGCATCGAAGGCAGACAGAACCAAGTTCAAATCCAGGCTCCTCCCTGTCCTCCCTGGGGAGGACTCACCTTTCCCAGCCTCAGGTAACCCATCTGAGAAATGGGCAAGAACCAGATACCAACTCCCCCCCACCGCCCCACCCCTGCAGGCCCTGAATGAAATAGACAGAGGGCACCCGCCCTGCAGCCTGGGTGGGCGGGCTCCGGAGATGCCACCTGAGGGGAAAGACCTGGCTCTCACCTGCACCAGGTGAGAGCACCCTCTTGCCTTCACAGACCACAGAGGAGCCAGGGCGCAGAGAGAGGTTATTTACAGTCACCCAGATTGTAGCGGGAGTCAGATCTCCCCACGTTCTGAGGCAGGGCCCCCATGTGAGTGCGCGGGGTGTGCCAGTGCTGAGGCTTCTGCACCCCAGGGGAGGGCTGACTGCTCCCAGACCATCCGGGAAGCCCAGTTCTGTCCTCTCTGAGGGTCCAGGTCCAGGGTGCCAGGTGGTCTCCAGGGACGCCACACCCCCTCCCCCTCCCCTTCACCCCCCACCCCAGGCTCCCCGCTCCCGCTCTGTCTGGCCTGGAAGGGAAGGGAAGGCGGGGCCGCCTCCAGCGGATGCAGGACAGGCTGTTTCCTCTGGGGCTGGTCTGATAATGATCATCTTATGCAGATGCTGGGAAATTCTTTGAATGAGCATTTGTTGGAAAATCTAGATGAGTGGGTGGCAAAGACGTGAGAGCTGGGGAAGAGTGTCAATTTCCAGCATGGGGAGGGGGAGGGAGACACAGTTCTTGGGCCCAGAACAGCCATTGGTGGGAGCCACTGGGGGTGCCCGCGCAGTGATGAGGAGGGCAGGCCACTCCACCTCTGGGCCTCCTGGGGCTTCCAACCTCACTCCTGGGAGCACCCCCTACCCCCTTCCCGGTTTCCTGCTCAGCTACTTCTGGCGCCCACCTGACCTGGCCAAGCCCCCATGCCCTTTGAGTGCCCCAAAGGCGGCTTCGGGACTTGGCTTTGTGAGATCCGGCCTCTGGCTGCTCTGTTCACAGAACCCGTTCTGGCTTCCCCCTTTCCGAGAACCTGCCTGCTGCCAGCTTCCTCTGCTGTGACGTCACTTTTCTGGGGCTCTGCCCCGACCATCTCCAACCCTCGGTTCCTGTGCCCTCCTGAAGCCCCCTGCCCTGGTTTGGCTCAGGGGCAGCCCTTCAGCTCTGGAGCCCCTGGGCGGCCAGTGCTCCTGCAGCCACAGAGGCCCCCCGGGTGCTGCTGGGCGCCAGAGCCCGTGCACACGCCGGCCCACAGAAGGCACAGCTCAGCCGCTGCCCTAGATGAGCTCATGGCTTGGCAACGTCAGCCGCTACTTTCGGAGTCATTTCAAACATCTGCAAGTGAGATATTAGTATTATCACTTTACAGGCATGAAAATTGAAGCTGGCTGAGGTTGAGCCCTATGCCCACGGCACATGGCTGGTTCACGTGAAAAAGCCGGACCTTAAATTCAGCTCTGTGGCTCCAGGTCCAGGGTTCCAGCTACCATGGCAGATGCTGCAAACCACCCTCCTTCAATGCTCACCTCCTTTCCACTTAACCTTAGGAAAGGGAGTGCACGCACGCAGCCATCCTTCCGTCCCTCCAGCCACCCATCCTTCCATGCATACATCCACCCACCCAAATTTCTTTCCATCCACCCATCCACCAGCAGGGCAGGTTCCTGAGGTGCCAGCCTGAGCTATGGCTGATTCTGGAATTCTCTCTCCAGTAGAGAAAATACCATGTGTGCATTCCTGACCACCCCTGGCCATCACTTGGGGTGACCACACAGCTTTCAAGCTTTTCTGGATGGAAGCATACACTCCCCACAAAGCCCCCTGTGACTCCTGGTGTCTCCAATCTCCCCATGACCGCGGGGACAGAGCCCATTCCTGAACTGTAAGCATGTCGGGTGTGCTTGGCTTATCCCCCTGCCCAGCACTTCCCGGCCTTGGTCCATGTCTGCTTGCCAGGGCATTTCTCTGGGGATGGTAACCCACTGGCTTATTGTTTACTTTGTTTTCAAAGGACCAGAGGCCAGGCTTGCACCAGGGCGCCCCCTGGTGGTGACCCACTACAGTCTGGTACCAAGTGACTGTGGGCAACTTGAAGGAGAGACCGTGTACTCAAAATTTTCCATCCTAGCACCCTTGACACCCTTTGGAGTGATGGTGCACCCGAGGAATGTGTGCTTCTGCAGATTCTATGATTTATGTGTGCAGTGTTAGAGACGAAAACTGAGAACATTTTAAAAATCATCAATTCGTTTGAAATCATAATAAGCCCCTCATATTTTAACATAAATAACATATTTTATGAAACATTAACATTTGGTGAGAAAAGTATCATCATTTTACATTTTTGCCACTTTCTTCAATAGCTGGAAGAGTAGACGACAGCCGGACGCCCCCCACACATCTACTTCCCCATTCCAAAGACACGGTTTCTGGAAAATTCCAGGGTCCTGTGAAAAGGCAAATGACACCTGCACATTATTCTGAAAGCCATTTGTACTTTGGCTCCTCCTGGTTCTCCAGAACACATTTTGAGAACCTGGGGACAAGGATGTAACCAGACAGTGTAGGGCGGCTGTAGTCAGGACTGTGCGGGTTGGGGGTACCGCGAGGGCTCGGCCTGGAGCTCACGTTTTGGGGAGACTGCAGCAGGCTGGGGGGTTCTCCTGAGGCTGGACTCGCCCTGCATGGCTCTTCTTTTTTTGAGCCTCATCCGTAAAATGGGGTGAGAATAATTCCCCCCTGAGGATACAGTGGCTGTAAGAACCCCGAAATCCCTGAGCAATGAGGCCTGTATGCTGCTGCTGAGGCAGGCACCCGACAAGAAGGTTCAATGATGCCCCCCAACCCCGTCCTCAAGATGTTAAAACAACCCCCAAATGCATCCTCAGCTGTTCACTGGTAACTTACTGGATACCTGATTGAACTGTGAGTGTGCTGTGTGCTCAGGAAGTTCTCAGGAAGCCCCTGCCCCTGGAAATGGGGTGACCTGCCCTGTGGGTCCTCCCACTGTGTGGTGAGCATCCCCCCCCGGTCCCTTGGCTTCCTCCTGCATTCTCTGAGGGACACTTCCCCTCCCTGGAAGTCTTGCCACCTGTTTCCTGGCTGCCTCCCCCATGTTTTTGCCCTGTGGGGTGCTCCCTTTCCTGCGGGGTCAGTCCTATGAGCTGATGCAGTTGACCCCTCTGTCCTGTGGGGGTGTCTTCTCTGGGGAGGTGGGGAACCGCAGGCTGTGCTCTGGGGAGGTTCTGCCACTCTGGGGTGATGGCTACACCTGCTGCATAGATGATGCCCACTTGCTCCGGGAGACGGGGTGGCTGTGGAATGAGCCCCGTGCCCACCTCCGGCTTGCTCCCTGGGAACACTTGCCGCTCTGTGGAGGTCCTCTCATCCGCTCTGTGGAAACAAGAACTCTTTTCGGGGTGGAAGGGGTCAGGCAGGGACACTGGGGGATCCCCAGTTGGGGGGAGTCCCGCTGGGTGTGGCCACGCGTGGAGACGAGGCTGCCCATCGCGCTGGCTGTGGTCCTGGGGAGCCTGCGGCAGGGGCTGCGTGTCCGGGGAGGGATGGGGCTGAACGGGGAGGCAGCCGTCTGTCACCCCAGCCCCAGCTGAGGGGAGCGCCTCGGCCCACACAGAATAAACCAGTCAAGGACTTCAGCCTCTGGATGCAGGGAAGCCGCGCGCCGGGTCTCGGGCCCACGGATGACAGTCGCGTGTTGCGTAAGGGAGGGACGGAGGCTGGGCAGGCGGCACTTAGACCCCCAGCTCTGGCGGCTGGGACTGGAATCTAGATTTTGCATCTCACCCTCCAGGCCATGGGGAGCCATTGAAGGTTTGGAAGCAGGCAAGTGACATAGCCAGGCTGCTCTCTAGAAGATGGCCCTGGGGGTGAGCAGTCACCCCAGGGAGAGAGCCAGACAGAGGAGGTGGGGTGGGCGTGCGACCCCCGCCCCTCACCCGGCTGGCCGTGGGCCGGGACCGGCGCCCCCTTCTGTGGACGGGCCCCCGCGGCCCTGAGCCCGTCTCTGGTCCCCCAGGCTGTGTGGCCTGCGCACCCTGCAGCCCTACGCAGAGCGGATCCCCGTGGTGGCCTCCGCCGGCATCACCATCAACTTCACCTCCCAGACCTTCCTCACCGGGCCCGGCGTGCAGGTCCACTACAGCCTGTACAACCAGTCAGACCGTGAGTACGGGGCGCCCCCGCGCCCGCACCTTCTCCCTGCCTCTGCCGCCCCTGGAAGCTGACGCAGGGGTGCGTGCATGCGTGCCCGTGTGCAGGGCACCGAGTGCTCCCTGGGCAGACACACTCCTGCCTGCCCACGCGAGTGCCGTGGGCATGTCGGCATGTGGGTGTGTGCGGGAGCGGGCACGCGGGGGGGTGTGCCCAGGGGCACGCGTGTGAGCGCAGGCGCTGCCTCCGTGCCGGCCCGTGACGCCCGTGTCCCGCGCAGCCTGCCCGGGAGAGTTCCTCTGCTCCGTGAACGGCCTCTGCGTGCCCGCCTGCGACGGCGTCAAGGACTGCCCCAACGGCCTCGACGAGAGGAACTGCGGTGAGCCCTCGCCCTCCCCGCGCGCCTTCCAGCCGGGCCTGCACGTGCTTCGGTGATCTCGGACTCGGGCGAGATGGAAGTGCGAGTGGACATGCGGCCTCCGTGGGGCCACCCCCGGGCAGGTTCAGGAACACCTGATCCCAGGTCTTCTGACCCCCCGGCCATCACCCCCAGTCTGGCATCCCCGAAGGAACGGAGAGAGTGAGGCGGGACCGGGCTGGGCAGCAAGGACAGGCTGGCCCTGGCCCTTTCTCCTGGCCAAAGAGCAAAGCCTTTGTGTCCCCCCCTTGAGTGGGGTCCTCACCTCTCCACTGCAGGGGGCAGACTGGAGCTTCCAGTGTTTTCTGAAGTGCTGGCAGAGGGGCACAGTGCCTTGGCCCCCACCTGGGGTCCTCGGAATAACCCCCCTCCCCGAGTCCAGGCTCCCAGGCCCCAGAGTCAGTCAGGGCCGCCTCTTCCAGTCTGCTCGACCGCCCGACGCCTTCCTGGTCCCCACCTCAGCAGATGTGGGGTGAGAGGCGGGCAGGAAGGGAGGCGCGCCGGCCTTTGGCGAGACCTCGGCCTGGGGAGGGTGCCCGTACTTGGAGCCCATCTAGCTCCAGGTTGGTGTCGGCCAGGACACGGCGGCTTGGAGACTCACGCGGCGCCGCTGAGTCCAGCCTGGCCCCCGCCTCCCCCCACTGCCCCATGTCCTCCAGTATGCAGAGCCGCATTCCAGTGTCGGGAGGACAGCTCGTGCATCCCGCTGGCCAGAGTCTGCGACCGGCAGCCCGACTGCCTCAACGGGAGTGACGAGGACCAGTGCCACGAAGGTGAGGCTGGCGTGGAAGCCCAGGGGAGCCGTGGGAGGGGCTCAGCCAGAGTCCAGCTCCTTGGGGGCTTCCTCGGCGAAGGTTCCTTCCCTCTCGCCCAAACACCCACAACTCATCTGTCTGTATTGCTCTATGTCCATTTGTCCATCCATCCATCTCTTCATTCATCCAGCCACCCATCCATCTTGCAGTCTCTCCACCCACCTGTGCCGACTCCCACCCACTGTCTCGTCCAGCCGCCCCCCTCCCTAGCCAGGGGCCCAGCAGCTTAGCCATGTACTGGCTCACCCAACTGCCTGTGCGCCGACTGCTCCCTCCTCCATCCGGGCCCCCGTGCGTGCCCACGTTTGCTCACGCATCCACTAACTTCCGGACTTCTCATCTGTCCGCCGGTCCTCACGCTCGTTTGTCCCAGCTTCCAGCTGTTTGTCCGTGTCCCCACCAGACCGCCAACGCATGCATGTGCTGCGCTGCCTAATTTCTGTGTCCGTTTTTCCACCCCACCCCACCCACCCATCCAACCAGCCAACATCCGCAGACAACGTGGTGACAGGCAAGGCAGTGAGGAGCGGGGGCAGAGGGCACCGGAGATGTGTTCCTGCCCTCAGAGCTCATCTGGGAGCAGGGAGACATGCTGGGTGGCTCTTTGACCCAAAGCCTTTGCGACATCATGTCCGGTAGCGTGGGGAGACAGAGGGTGTGGGGGAAGACAGGCAGGAAGAACGTCCTAGAGGAGGTGGGCTTTGACCTGGCCCTTGAAGAGAGGTGGAACTTGAGCAGGAGACCAGTGAAGAGCCGGGGGTGGGCAGGCGGGCAGGCAGTGGGGCCGGGCCGGGCATTGCCCAGCCAGGCGGGATGCCTTGTCTGGCAGGAGAGACGCAGCTCTGCTCCTGCAGCCTGGCCTGGGGCTGGAGACACCACACCTGGTCAGGAGTCCAGTGTGACAGGGGGGACAGCCCAGTGGGGGCGGGGCAGAGGGGACTGAGGCCCCCAGGGGACTCTTCAGTGTGAAGGGATTCCCCTCCGGCCACCCCTGGCTTCTGGGCTCCCCCTGCCCTGGCCTTGCTTTGGAGGCTCCCTTGGGCATAGAGACCCACCCCACGCCCTGTCCCCACCTTCTCTCCCCCAGGGGTGCCCTGCGGGACCTTCACCTTCCGCTGTGAGGACCGCAGCTGCGTGAAGAAGCCCAACCCGCAGTGCGACGGCCGGCCTGACTGCAGGGACGGCTCCGACGAGCGGGACTGTGGTGAGCCAAGGGCTGGGCCTGGGCCTCAGGCAGAGGCCCCTCTCCGCTGGCTGGGCCCGGAGTCGGGGAGGAAGGGAGGGGAAGGCCGGCAGGGGAGCAGGAGGGGTCACCACGGTCGGGGCACGTCCCTGTTCCCTGAACTCCGCTGGGCACCTGGCCCGGGGCCCCTCCCTCCCGGCCGCCCTCCTCCCTCCTTTCTCTCCCCCCACCCCCTCTCTCCTTTCATCTTACCCTAAGTCTCCCCTCCTGTTTCTTTCGTGCCTGTTTCTCACTGGCCTCCCCCTTCTTACCCCGTGCTCCCCCACCCCCAGACTGTGGCCTCCAGGGCCCCTCGGGCCGCATCGTGGGTGGGGCCGTGTCCTCAGAGGGTGAGTGGCCCTGGCAGGCCAGTCTCCAGGTTCGGGGGCGGCACATCTGCGGGGGAGCTCTCATCGCTGACCGCTGGGTGATCACGGCTGCCCACTGCTTCCAAGAGGACAGGTGAGGCGGGCGTGCGCCCAGACCGTAAGAGATGGGGGGCGGGAAGCTGGAAGGGCGGTGCAGGTGTCTGAGCTCCAGGCAGACAGAGGGAAGGGTGCAGGGCAGCCTGGGACCGGCTTTTCTGTGCTTGGATTTGGTCCCGGCGCCGCCATGAGCCTGCTCTGCGCCGAGAGGCT
Organism: Scalopus aquaticus; assembly: GCA_004024925.1. Taxonomy (NCBI): domain Eukaryota; kingdom Metazoa; phylum Chordata; class Mammalia; order Eulipotyphla; family Talpidae; genus Scalopus; species Scalopus aquaticus. Next base: position 29,738 of record PVIJ01008519.1, read on the forward strand.
CGTGGCTCGACCTCCCCGTGCTCGCCTCTTGATCTCTCGCTTCGGCTGGGTCAGTGATTCACTCGCTCGCTCGCTCACTGTCCACCCAGCAGTATTTGCTGTGCCCGGCGAGTGCCAGGGCTGGCTAGACAGAGGTGACGGCAGAGAGCAGGCTGCCCGAGTTAGAGGCCGTGCCTCCTGCAGGCGTGCCCCTGCCTGGGGGCGGGGCCGAGAGCAGCCTCCTCCGGGGCCTCTCACCCAGCTCCCCCATCTTCCCCATCTTCGTCTCTGGTGGGCTGACCACGCCCTCCCCACTCAGCTGGGCCCCGCCCCGACTCAGGCCCCGCCCCCAGCGCCGCCCTCCCCTGCGCTCCCCTCCCCACTCCTTTCCTTTTGGCCCTGGGCCTCCACAGTCCCAGCCAAAGACCAGGAGCCACCAGAGCAAACCCCCTCACACACCCTCTCTGGTCAGGCTCAACCCTCAGCGCTGCCCGCGCGCTGTCGGCAACCCTCAGGCTCCCTCGGGCCTGCGCCTGAAGCCCGGGTGCTCTGGGCGGGGTCCCACCACCCCACTCTCCCCCTCTCCCCCTGGCTCCACTGCCCTGGAGGGAAAAAAAAGAGCTGAACGCTAACCTGGCACCCTGCCAAGCCCTCCACACACAACTCCCTCGCCTCCTGGTGGGGTTAGCCAGCCCCGGCCAGTCCAGAGAGAGTCTCTAAGGCGCACGGTATAAAGGCGACACCACGGCCTGGCACGGGGGCAAGGGCGTCACCTACTGGTCTTAGGCGTCCCCCAGGAATATCTGAGTTGAGAGAGAGAAACGCAATTCCGTGTCCCAGACGAGACGCCCGCGGCCGGAGAGGCGCACACGGGAGGCTGGGGAGCCCGGGCGCAGGGGACGCTGGGTACTGTGCCGCCCCCGGCCCCGGCCGCTGAGCAGGCCCCTCGTCCCCAGCATGGCCTCCCCCGCGCTGTGGACGGTGTTCCTGGGCAAGGTGTGGCAGAGCTCGCGCTGGCCGGGGGAGGTGTCCTTCAAGGTGAGCCGCCTGCTCCTGCACCCGTACCACGAGGAGGACAGTCACGACTACGACGTTGCCCTGCTGCAGCTCGACCACCCCGTGGTGCGCTCGGCCGCCGTGCGCCCCGTCTGCCTGCCCGCGCGCTCCCACTCCTTCGAGCCGGGCCTGCACTGCTGGATCACGGGCTGGGGCGCCCAGCGCGAGGGAGGTGAGCAGCCTTGGGGGCACCCCGTGGTCTGCCTCACCCCCCACGGGAGGTGGGCAGGACTGAGACCAGCGAAAGGACCCAGGCCAGAGGAAAAGTGACTCGTCGGGGAGGACATGGGGGACGGCTGTAAGGCAGGGATTGCGTCTCCCTCCTTCCCTCCACACACTTAGGAGCACCTACTATGTGCCAAGCAGTGATTTGGGCAAATAGGAGAGAAAGATAAAAAGAGAACATTTGGGGGGAGGCAGGGTGCTGAGAGCAGACAGAGACGGGGAGGCTCGGGCTAGGGGGTCAGGAGGCGAAGCCGAG
>PVIJ01008519.1:31353-73696 GCA_004024925.1 Scalopus aquaticus
GAGAAGCTGGGGAAGACACCATCCCACATAGGCTTGGGGGGGGGGGTCTGTCCCTGGAGTCCGTGCCGGGAAGGAGCCAGAAGAGAATGGTGGTGAGGCAAGGGAGGGGAGAGCAGGAAAGGGCGAGGAGCCCTGAGACGCAAGGGGGACAGTGGAAGCAGGATCTTCTCTCCTTTGCCCTCTGCCCACCGGGCAGGCCCCACCAGCAACGGTCTGCAGAAGGCAGACGTGCAGCTGATTCCCCAGGACCTGTGCAGCGAGGCCTATCGCTACCAGGTGACGCCCCGCATGCTGTGTGCCGGCTACCGCAAGGGCAGGAAGGACGCCTGCCAGGTGACTCCCGGGGCTGAGGAGGGGTCCCCCAGCACCCTGCCCGGCCCGACCCCTGCTCACACCAGCCTCAGGATGTCCCAGCGAGCAGGGATAGCTGTCCCCACTTTACAGATGAGGAAGCCAAGGCTGGGGAGGTTGAGGGACCCACCCCAGGACACAGGGAGCGGGTCAGAAGAGGCCCTGGGGCGGGCAGCTCTCCAGCTCCAGTTCTGCCCCATGCCCACCTCCAGGCTCTCTGCCCAAGGCCACGCAGTGGAAGGACCAGAGGGAGCCCAGAAGGGAGGCAGAGGGAGGGCGGGGCTGGTTTGCATGTTCTTCCTTATCAGGTATGGGGGAGACAGAGGCTTCAAAGGGGCTGTGACTTTTTCACCTAGAAAAGCCCCAGTAGTCAGGACTGGAACCTCTGGGGGTGCCCCATCCTGAGGTGGCCCTGACTCCCCTCTCTCCTCTCAGGGTGACTCGGGTGGCCCCCTGGTATGCAAGGCGCCCAGTGGCCGCTGGTTCCTGGCAGGGCTGGTCAGCTGGGGCCTGGGCTGCGGCCGGCCCAACTACTTTGGTGTCTACACTCGAATCACGGGTGTGATTGGCTGGATCCAGCAGGTGTTGACCTGAGGCACGGCCCCCCTGAAGAACTGTGGCCTACGTCCTGGATTCAGCCCAGGGCATCCACCTGGCAGAGAGCAAGTATTTTGGGGGTGACAGGACCTGAGGAGGCAGCAGCCCATCCCCCGTCACCCCAACATGGGCAGGGGAGGGCGGAGGGCCACAAGCTGGTGGTCAAGACTTCCTCGAGCCTGGCTGGTCACTGCACGCTGGGGCGCTGGGGTCCAGTGTGTCGCCTCCTGAGTCTCCTCCCTTCCCTTCCTCCATGGCTGACTTTGGGGGAAATAGCTCAGCATTGATAATGCAGCTTCCAGCTCCTAGTAAGAGTGTCTGAGACACCCCCCCCACCAATTCAGAGGCTGCTGGGGCACCTCCGCTCAAGATTCCAGCCTGTGATGCCCCCACCAACTGGCCTAACCTGAGGGTGGGGGGAGAAGGTGCCCCACAGGAGGGACCCTCAGAGCCAAGTGGGCCAGCTGCCATCATAAGCCAAAGGGTGGGGGAACCCCAGGTCTGGGGTCCTCGCCATGCCCCTTCTGCCCAGGGCATCCCTGCCCACCTCACCCAGAGGGCGCACAGCTGCCCTGTGGAATAAAGCCATCTGGCCCAAAGCCGCGCTCTGGAGTTTGAATGGGGACGCGGGCAACCTACCTCGTGCCCTGTCCAAGCAGGCCCTGCTTCCTGCCCAGCCCATTTGCCAAGTCTCCAGAAGGCTCAGGTAGGGCCAGTGAGGCAGGGGTCCCAGGAGCAACCCCAGGAAGGCACCGGTGTAGAGACCCTCCGGCCAGAGTGGGGGATAGGACAAGTGACAGCCTCCTTCTGGAGCTTTGGGGAGAACCGGTGGCTTAGAGGGGGCAGTCAACCTCGTGATCACACCAGAGCAGAAGCCTGTCCCCTGGTTCCCGGCCCCACTGCCCCCCAGTACCACACTCCCTCTGCATTCTCTAAGGCGTTATTTAGCGAGTACCCACAGGCTCCTACTGTGCGCAAGGCACTACTCTGGGTCACAGAGATGAACGGAATGTGGCTCCTGATCTCGGAAGGGGTGGTAATGAAGGGACTGTGGAGTCATGTGAAACTCAGAGAAGTCGGGGAAGACTTCCTGGAGGAGGGAGGATTTGAGTAGGGACTCAAAGGTGGCCAAGGTGAGGAAGAGCATTCAGATGGGGAACAGCATGTGCAAAGGCACAGAGTCCCAAAAGAACATGACTGTTGGGAACAGTAGCTGCTTATTAACTGAACAGAGGTTGAGAGGAAGAGGCCAGAACATCAGAGGTCAGATCTCAGAGCTGAGAGTTGAGCTAAGGGCTGGGCGTTCCGGGGGCTACTTGGGGTTCCATAGCAGGGGCGTGACACCCGACTGGCTTCACAGTGTAGAACCACCGGCACCCCTGCGGAGGGAGGTAGGCAGGGAGGCCAGCGAGGAGGCTGCTGCAGGACACCAGGAGAGAGGACCAGCGGGGGCCCCGACCCACAGGGGCAGCAGGGATGGCCTGGTGGGTCTTTTAAAGGACCCTGTTGTCCTCCAGGTGCCTCGGATCGCGTGGGCGAGGGAGGCTCTCCCAGGAGCACCCCCAGGGCACTGGTCTGAGCCGCTACGTGGTGGAGATCACCGTCTGACTGGAATGCCTGGGGAGCCAAAAACTCCGGGGAGATCATGAACTTGGGGTGCCCTTAGGACCTTTGAGAAGATGTCCAAGAGGGAGGCAGAGCTCGAGCAGTCTGGAGGGATTTCAGAGCCACTATCCGCGGAAGTTGGTGGGGGGGACTCGGCAGGGCGGCCAGAGGCTGGGCTGCTAAGTGAGCCGCCCTGGCCCTGGGAGGGCCTCTGCCTGGGGGTGCTCCTGGCAGGGCGGGCCCGCAGGGCTGAGGAGGGCGGGCATGGGCTGGTGGGTGGGGGTCAGCGCCCTGTCTGGGCAGGAATGAGAAGCCCCAGGGCCCAGCAGACTGCGTGAAGATGGAGCAGGAGCCTGAGGTTCAGCTTCCCAGGGCCTGGGGCCCGAGGGAGACGGGGTCATCACAGAAAGCAGGGGGTCCAGGGTCAGGAGGGAGCAGCGATACCAGGGAGAGGACGGGCCCCGGAAAGGGCGAGGCAAGGCTGGGAACCGGGAGGACAGGGGGCCGGTGTCCCCATTCGGTCCAGGGCGGCCCTGAGGCAGGAAGACAAGACAGGCCTGGCGCCGGGGCTGGGGCTGAGAAACCCTCGGGGCCAGGCAAGGACACCGGGGCAGAGGGGACGGGCGCCTGCTAGAGGGCCCCCAGTGTGCTCGCCGCTAGCCCGCAGCCCGAAGGCTTGTCTGCCCCCCCGCCCAGCACCCCAACATGCACAGGCGTGCAATGGTCCCTGGGCTTCTGGACCGAGTGTCGTTACCTTCAGGTCCTCGCCTTGGGTTTAGCTGGTCCCCAAAAGTGACCCAGAGAGAGGGAGGCAGCTCAGCGGCTGTTTCTTCAGGTTTTATTACACGGGGGCAAAGGACACAGCTGAGAAGCAAGTTCCCATCCCAGAACTGACGAATGCAGGCAGGGTCCCCCGCTCGGTCTGATGCCCAGACTCTCCCCAGGGCAGAGGGAGAGTGTCCCCCCTCTCACCACAAGTTCCTGAGTGGCCCCACTGTCTGCCACCCCTCCTTCCCACAGGGCCAGCCCCCCATATCCTCCATCCCGCACCGATACCTGAATGTCCACCGGGGGTGAGGTGGGTCCCCTCCAGAGGAGGGGCGCCCTGTGTCTGGCACTTACACGCCCCCCGGGGCTTTCTGGGGCCCTGCTCCTCTTAGTGACCTCACAACAACCCTGTGAGGTAGGTGGGTGGGAAGAGTCGACCCATTTGACAGACAGGGAGACTAAGGCTCAAGGAGGTGACGTGACTGGGGCGGGAGGAAGTGCATCCACCATGCAGCGGGGGGGCTGGGGAGAGGGGGCAGAGGGGCCTGGGAGACACAGCTGGAGGGTGCCACACTTTGGCCACAGGCAGGAGACCCTGCCCAGGGGTCCCAGGGCCCGGCACCTTGGGCTCGGAGAGGTCCCAGCGGGTCCCCACTGGGCCCCCAGAGGCAGGTGTAGACAGAGGTGGCAGGAGGGAGAAAGCGTCTTCCCCCTGGGGCTGGGAGCCCACCCCGTGGTACAAAAATAAAGGATTTCAGATCGGAACCCCAAGTCCCTGGAGGTGATCTGGGGCCTCACATCCTGGCGCCTCTGGCTTGTAACAGCTAGAAAATAAGAGAGGGAAGGGGCAGAAGGATGGGGTGGGGGTGGTCAGAAAACCAGGAGGGAGATGGGGGGGGCCAGTGAGGAGGGAGATGCAGGGCCGAGGGGGGAAGGGGAAGAGAGGGAGAGAGAGAGAGGCAGGTGAGTCACAGGGTCCCTCGGAGGAGGGAGGGGGCTGAGGCCCAGAGAAGGTGGATTCAGAGCCTAGGAGGAGAGGGGAGCAGGAAGGAGCCCCAGCTCGCCCGTCTGTCTGGGAGCCCCGAGCCCATCCTAGGTTGGGTGGTGGCTACCCAAGAGGCCGGCTTGGCCCAGACCCCGGCTGGGGGGTCAAGGCTGAGAGAAGCAGGTCACCACCAGCTCAGGCAAAAGGGGTCACGGAGAGCAGCTGTCTGACCCCATTTTAGAGGAAACTGCGACCCAGAGCGGGACAGCGACGTGCCCGAAGTCACGCGGGGCCGAGAGGGCTGTGGGCGCCTGGCCGGGCCTTTCCCGCTCTGCCCCAACCCCGGGCCGCTCGGCTGGCTCTGCCACAGGCCGGGGGAGGCAGCGTGGCCCCTCCTTCCCACCCAGACACGGGGCGCCCGGACCGCGAGGCTGTGACGCAGGGGCTCGGGCGCTTGGGGTGAGGCCAGGGCGTCTGGCTTCAGCCCCCCGTCCTCCTTCCCAGACTGCTGTGGCCGTGACCGTGGACCAGCAGGTGGGGAGGAGTCTCCACCCCTTAAATTTCTTCTTCTCAAAGAGCCTCACACCCAAGGCCAAGACAGGCTGAGAAACCGTGAGGGGGAAAATCAGCCCCAAGTTTGGCTCCGGGTGAGGACGAGAGACGAGCACCCTCCTGGCTTCCGCCCCTCCCTCCAGCTCCGCCAAGCTACAAACCAAGGATGGCAGCTCTGGGGGCGGGCGAGGGGCCAAGGAGAAGCCCTCCCTGCGGGCGCAGCCTCAGGTCTGAGAGGGTGCAGACGGGGACCTGCAAGGAGGAAACGTGAGGCGGCGGCAAGGCGGCGAGGCTCTGGGGCAGGCCGGCCTGGCCTCAGTGGTGCCCGGCGGGGTGGGTGGGCACAGAGGAGGTGCAGCTGTGCCCCTCCTCCCCGGGCCGGGAGGCAGGAGGTGCCAGAAGGGGTGCAGGAAGCGGCAGGCAGGAGGCTCTGGGATGCGGGGCCGGGGCGCCCCAGGGGAGGGCGTGGGGGGCCGGGGCCAGGGCAGCCCCGGGATGGAGGTGCGAGCAGGTGGAGAGAAAGCCCGGACAGGGGCAGAGAGGGAGGAGACAGGGTGCAGATGAGCTCCAGGAGGAAGAGGAGGCGGATGAAGATGAGGCAGGACCTCCAGTGGGAAGCGGAGGAGGAGGAGGCGGCGGTGGGAGGGAGAAAAGGTTAGCGGGATCCCGAGGTGACGGGGCTGCAAAGAGAAAGTGAGAGAGGGGATGGTTATGCAGGTGAGGGCCAGGCGGGCGCTGAGCTAACCCTGGGGGCCCGCCCCCTCGCCAGGGCCCAGGGCTCTGCAGCTGGCCCAGCGGGGGTGGGCGGGAGGCTCCGCCTTACGAGCCATCATTCTCCTCGGGGGTGGGCTGCACCTTTCTCCTGCGCATCTGCCTCCACCTGCACCTGCACCTGCTCCGGCCGCTCCTCCTCCGGCTGCTCCTCCGCGCTCTGTGACCCAGCCGGCGGACCCAGGGAAGAAAGAGTGGCGCGCTAACCGGGGGGCCAGGGCCTGCAGGCAGCAGTCCCCACGGGCCCCGTGCGGGCAGGCGGGTGGCCCTGGGGGTCTCCAGGCGGGGGGAGGCGACAGCCACAGAAGCTGGGGCAGTGTGTCCGGTCCCCGGGGCAGGGCCTGAGGGTCCCGCTGGGAGAGCTCACGGGCTGCTGTGCGTGGAGAGGGCTGGGGGTGGGGCTGGGGAATCCTCCAGGGGCACCTAGGAAGACCGACCCCCACAGACATGAGGCAGGGGAAGGCCCAGGGCCACTGCTGCCTAGGTCTGGGGTGCCAGCAGCCGGGGCTGTGGCAGAAGAGGCAGAAGCAGCGTGCTCTCTGCACTCCTGCGAGGCAGTGCCAGGCGCTGGCGCCAACGGGGGTGGGGTGGGCGGGGGCAGCCACAGGACAGAGAGGCGGACGGACAGACAGGAAGCAGGAACTCATGCCTCCACCGGACAGGGAAAGGCCTCAGAGGAAATGGTCGCCCTTCTTCCCGGCCTGGCTGGTCGCCCGCCCCCGAGCCCTCCCCAAGGCCTCGAGGCTCCCGGTCAGCTCTGGGTCTGGGGTCCCGGACTTCCACTCGGCCACGCCCACAATGGCCTCCCAGGCCAGGATGGACCGCAGGGGGCTCCTGACCCCTCTGCTGCAGAGCGCCCGGGAGGGGGCCCGGGAAGGGGGCGGGGTTCAGTTTGGGGTTCCTGCCCCAGCCAGGTCCCTGGGAGGCGGTGATCTGGAGCCCAGAAGTTCCAAGCGTGACGGCACCACAGAGAGGACATCACGGCCATAGCGGAGACAGGGAGGAGCGGGGACAAGGCCAACGTCACACAGAGCGTGGCACACCGTGCCCAGACTCCTAGTCCAGGGCGTGCCCCGCCCCCGGGTGCCACCGTGTGGCCACCACGCAGGCAACACCGCTCGGCGCCTCGGCACCCTGGCATGGCCCACCTCACTGCCCCCAGCCTGGCCTGGGGAGTCACATGAGCAGACAGGACCGCGGCATGGGATGGATGGCATGGTCGTGACGGGGCTGTGCGTGAGCGGCGGGAAGGAGAGAGAAGCAGGGATGGCTGGAGGGACGGCAGGGAGGGGGCGGGGAGGGGGCTGAGGTGGGGCCCTCACCTTGGTTTTGCGGCTAGACTCGGAGCTCAGCCCGTGTGGGGAGCTATACAGTTCCTTGGACACCACGCACAGGAACTCGGCCTGGTCCTCGCTGCCGTAGTTGTAGGAGGAGCCGATGTTCACCAGCTGGAGGGACAGAGTGGGGAGACAGTCAACGGGGGGTTTGGGGGGTCATGCAGAGGGGGACATCGGCCCTCAACAAGATACCAAGCGATGTCCTGATCTTGCTGTTGCTCGGGCCCACCCCCGATGACCCTGCTAGGCGGCCAGAGTCGCCCCCCCGCCCCGACACGCGTCAGTCCTTCCCGGGACCAGCTGCCCCCGCTTGGCTGGGCCGGGGTTCAGCCACTGTCCAGAAGCAGGGAAGGCCTGGAAAGGCAGGCTGGGCCCTCTGTCCCAGGCGTGCTGAAGCAGCCCCAGCCCCAGCTGCAGGGTGTGGCTGGCTGATGGTGCCCCGGGGGAATATCCTGTTTGCACCTGGAAGTGGAGGGTGAACAGGCTGCCTGCCCCACTGCCGAGGACGCCCGAGGGCTCCCGGGAGTGGCCCCAACTCGCTCTGGAATATCACAGTCCCAGGGTCCCTTCCGCCTGTGAGGGTCCTTCACTGCAAGGCCTCGTTCAGCCCTTGGCGATGTTTATCCAGCAGACAGAGAGGAAGGCACACAGCATGGCGAAGGGCAGCCAGCCGAGGTGCTGAGGTGCCGAGGTGCCGAGGTCCCGGGGCCAGGAAGAGCGGAACAGGGATTAGAACCCTGACCCCATGTCCTCTGCGCACTGCTCGGCTTAGAAACCGCCCATCATTTGCATGGCGCTCAAGCTCCCGCCGGGTACAGGGCTGTCAGGGGTCTTCTCGTCTTCCTGACAGGCCTCTGAGGGGCCACTGTGGGTCCACACCACAGATTAAGAAACTGAGCCCTGGAGAGGAGATGTGACTTGCTCAAGGTCACGTGGCCCTTTGTGGGGAGGCTGCATGTGAATCCTGGCGGCTCCTGCCCCTGCCTCTGCCTGGGCTCTCCCTGCACAGGCCCTGCCTCTGCGTTGGGCCTGCGGACGGAGGAGGAGCCACCAAGCCTCTTCTCCAAGGCACATCTGCACTTGGCTTAACTCCCTGGCTCGGCTCCTCAGGAAACCTGAAAACTGGGGCACCATCTGCACGGTGCTCTCTGGTTTCTGATAATGGGGTTTCCGCTGGGTAAACAGCTGCGGTAACAGGGAGGAAGCATCCCTAGACACACCTCAGGGGAGCCTCTGCTCTAGGCTCATGACGGGAAGCCCCTGGATGTTGTGCCTGGGCTGGTTACGAGAGGTGAGGACGCGTCGCCTCGCACCTGAGCTGCCCGGGGGCCAGAGACACACTCATCCTTCCGGGGGACCACTCCCGGCAGCCGTGAGGGCCCCCTGCAAAAGGACGCCCTGATGTCTTTAGAGAGTGGGTGGCAGCCTCTCCCCGTTCCGGCCACCTGCAGCGAGCGTGGCCTTCCCTCGTCGTGTTTAGTTTGACTGAGGGGCCAGCTTTGTCCAGAGGCCGGGGGTGTAGACGCGGCGCCCATGCCCCCCTACCTGCTCGAAGCGCCAGCCGTCGGACATGGTGGAGACCATCTGCGTGAGCTCCTCCTCCTGGCACTGTAGCACGCGGTACACGTGCTTGGGCGGGACCTGCAGGCAGAGTGCCAATGGAGGGCACCGCCGGGGAGCGCCGGCACCCCACGCCCGCACCACTCCCCCCCACGTACCCCAGGAGAGGAGGGCTGGGAAAGGGGAGGGGCAGGGGGAGAGCGCTGTGGGGGGCACTCGGCCTCTCTCACTCCATCCCCAACCCCGAGTTACGGGATCTCCACTAAGGCTCAGAGGTCAGCTACTGGCACAAGGTCACCCAGCCCAAGAGTGACAGCGCCAGAACCGTACAGGGGATACAGGAGGTAAGGGGGTGCATTTGGGCTGCTCATGCAGGCAGGTTCTTCAGGACACTGTCCCCGACCGCACGACCCCACGGTGGGGGGCGGGGGGCAGACACTTTCTCCGGCTCTTCCTACCACTGATGCCCGAGGCCGAGGGCCCAGCTGCCACAACTTGTGGGGTGCCCCCCAGGGGCCGGGCTCGTCCTATGAAATGGACAACTTACCTTCCTGTTCCATCCCCCGCCCCCAGGGACCCTGCACCTCCACACTGACCCCACCTTGCCTGTGAGGGAGGGCGTGGGCCACGCCCAGCACCTCTGTATTCTAGAGGGGGTGATGAGGCCAAGGTCGCACAGCCAGTCTGGCCAAGGCAGGCCAGGACCCGGCGTCCATCTCCAGGCCCGGGGCTCTGGGGGCGGCCTGGGAACGGGACAACTACCAGGTTCGCTAGGCCACCCCAAAAAAGCTGCTAGTTATACCTCTCCCAATCCTTCTCCCGCCGGCCTCCCCCTCCCCGGCACCCCCAGCTCGGGCCGCAAGGCCCCCACTGTCCCCTACCTGGGTGACGGTGTAGTCCTTCTCCTCCATCCGGTCCTTGATGATGCGGATCAGGGGGCCAATGTTGTAGAACTCCGCCTCCTCCAGGACCCCTGGCACGGAGGCGGCCGTCACTCCTGCCCCGCCGACCCCGCACCCAGCCTCAAGCCCACCTCCTGCTCCAGCCACACGAAGGCGAGTGGATGAGCCAAGCACCTCTAAGTTTGGGGGTCAAGCAAGAGGAACAACCCTTGGGCCCCCCACTCCCCACAGAAGGTCCAGATGCTGCCACGCAGCGGCCCAGAGTCTCCGCTGTGCTGAGTCCTCCGGTCCAGCCCTGGGGCTGCTCCAGCGCGATCCAGCGGGGGCGGGATGGCGGGGACTGAACCCCAGAATGCCACGATGGGCGAGGCCGTGAGCCCCACCCCAGCTCCCGCCTAGGACGCGCACTCTAAGCCCCAGGCACTGTGCCAGGCACAGCTCACCTTCGACTGCACTTAATTCTCAAAGTCAGAAGTCGGTACTTTCATTGCCCCCACTGAACAAATGGGGAAACCGAGGCTCGGAAAGAGCAGCAGCTTGTCCCTGGTCACAGCCCGTCAGCGGCAGAGCTGGGCTCTAAGCTCAAGCTCCATGCCCGCGCTTCCCGCAGAGGTGGTCTCTGGCAGCTGTGTGCCCCAGCTCTCACGCCTCCCAGTCTGCAAAGCCCCGTGCCTATCGCGAGCCGCGGGTCAGCACAGAGCCGGCACTGCTGTCCCCTGTCGGTTAGGAGGACTGAGCGTCTGAGAGTCTCGCAAGTCGCCTCTCTCTGGTAAAGCGCAGGGCCTGGGCCTAAGCTCCCAGGAAACCTTCTGGTTCTTTCCCTGACTGGCCCCTGGGCTCCCTGGGGACAAGGCCAGTGTGTGACCCACCCTTCACTGCCGGATGCCCAGAGGACCTAACGCTGAGTAGGTGGTCAGTGAGAGGCACTGCCTGAGAGCCCCTCGGAGTCCTCAGACGACAGACAAGTAACATGGTGTCACTGGCCTTAGTGCCCGCCTCTGTGCCAAAGCTCCTTTTATCTCCACAGCAGTTTGGTGAGGTGGGTGCTGTTGTCCCCCATCCCACACATGTGGGCACAGAGGGGTTAAATGACTTTGCTAGAGTCACACAGCTAGTAAGTCCCCTCCCAGACCCACACAGCCCTGTCTGAAGGTGCTGGGATTAGCAGGACTTTGAGAACCCCAGAACCTGTAAACAGGTGTTGGCTGTGACGCAGCTGAGTGCTCCCTCCCCTCCCTATGGGACGGGCTCCTGGGCCCTGGCCACGCCCTAGTACCTGTGCTCCCTGGGGGCTGCGAGGAAGCTGCGGGGCTCTGTCAAGTCAGGCATCTACAGTGGGCTGATTTGCAAGTTCTGATTCGCTGGGGAGCCACTTGGGCTCCAGATCGCGTGTCCCCTGGGGGTCGGGGAGGGGAGACCTTGCACCGGAGTGAGGTGGGATGGGCAGCGTGAGATGCCCATGGAGACTCGCGACATCTGTTGTTCCCAAACACGCTCTCCCCATGTGACTCGCCGCCTCCACTTTACACACGAGTGGAGACGGGGAGGAGAAGTGTCAGGTCCAAGCTGGCCTGGCGGGGTCAGCAGACCTAGGGACACACCCTGTGCCCCAGGAAGGTGGCCTTGGAACCCAGTGGAGTCCTTGCCCATGGTTGGGGCTCTGCCAAGAGACCATCCCCCAGGCACAGCCTCCCCATCTGCTGGGTCACCACCCAGACCCGCTAGGGACCAAACCACCACTGAAGAACAGGCTCCCCTCCCCACCTCCACCCACAACCAGTTCTGCGCTGCAGAGGTTGCCAGATCTGGGGAACAGGCACCAGCTCCACCCACCTGCTGAGTGCCAGCCTTCACCAATTGCGAGATACTGGGTCACCCGGTATCTCACCAAGTATCTCACAAAGAGAAAGCGCCATATCTCTGGCCATGCCCATCTCTGCCTCTTCACGCCTGGCTTACCAGGAGCTGGGGAGAAAGGGCAGCCCTGCCCACACCGCAGCCCTCACTGGCTCCTTCATCCTCTGCCCATGTGCTTTTGCCATTGCCCCAACAGTGCCCAGGGACTACCTGGGCCTGTCTGCTTGGCTCAGCCCAGGCAGAGGCTTTGGGATTAGCTCCGTCAGGGATGAGAAGGGACAGGAAGCATGAAGCCAGCACATGTCCCTTCTATAGGAGGGGTGTCTTTGGTGTGCCATGGAAAGCCCTGGCAGGCTGCAGAGGGCAGGACCAGGACGTGGGCCAACTCACCCTCCTCAGCCATGTCCTTGTCCAGCACCAACTTGCCATGCCGAAGGAAGTTCAGGATGGGCCCGAAGTAGGTGGGGTCACGGTCAATGAGGTAGGCCCCAGTCTCATCCTGTGGAAGTGAGAGAAAAGTGAGGCCTCCTATGCCAACCCCTTACTTTGGGCGCAAAGATTGCGGGGAAGGAAGAACATGTGGAGACTGTTCCTCCCTGAAAAGAAGCGGCATGATGCAGCAAAAAGGCTTTGGGGTCAGGTACATCTAAGTTGCAATCCTGCCTTTGATTCTTCCAGCCTGTGTGACCTTGGGCCAACGATTTGGTCTCTCTGGGCCTCACTCTTCTCCGCCAGAACTAGGGGTCATTATGAGCATGGAGTGAGAGGGGGTCTAGAGTGGGGCTCAGGGAATGTCCCCCCAGGGGAGGTTGTTCCCCTGAAGCCATCCAGCCCTACACTGTTCCCACCAGAGCCCCAGTCATTCTAGGGATGTTTACAAGTTGCGAAGGGAGTCGCTATCTCATTGGGCACTGGCAGCCTGCGGGGAGGCAGGGCGGGCATCAGTGCAAAGCTGCAGAGGGAAAACAGACATCAAGAAGAGAAGGCACTTGCCCAAGGTCACAGCTCCAGAGGGTCACAAGGGATAGAGGAGGGGGAGCCCACTGGGTTACAGACAGGAGGCTGAGCCTGGAACAGGGGGTTGTCTGACCCAAGGTCACCCAGGCAGTTTGCAGCAAAACCGGGACGGGAGCCCTGAAATGTGCCCGCTGGGCTAGCACAGGTCCCTGATGAAGCCCAGGGCAGAAGGCACCCCGGGCCCAGCCTCAGCAACTCCTTCCCTCTGGCCCGGAGGCCCATCTGGGAAGGAGGGAAGGCCCGACACGTCTATCTATCCCCACACCCCCAAAGAAGGATTCCAACACCAGCCTCCGGGATTGAGGGTCCTTAAGGCAGCGCTCAAAAACCAAAAGGCCCCGGCCTGGCGTTGTCCGGTTGCCACGGCAATGGGCACATCCCTCACTCTCTGATCCACTTCCTCCTCCCCTTTTCGGCCCGTTCTTCCCGCCTCCGGCTCTTCATAAATAAAACCGGAATCCCAGCCTGGCGGCCGCGCAGCCCCAACTTCCCCCCGGCCAGCCCCGATTCCGGCCGGCGGAGGACCCAGGTCTCCCGGCCGCCCGCCCCGCGGGCCTCACCCGGTCGGACTGCAGCTCTTCCCCCTGGCACAGGCGGCTGAGGAAGGACTTCTGCTCGCGGCACAGCGTCTGCCGGGTAGTGAGGAACACCGTGCCCCCCACATTGAGCCGCACCCACTTGCCCCAGCCGCCCGCGGCGCGGCCGCCCGCCCCCGCCGGCGGCGCTGCCTCCCCGGCCTCCATCCTCATCGCTCGCCTCGGCTTCTGCATCCTCCGGGCGCGCCGGCGGGAGGCGGGCGGGGCCGCGCGCGGGGCCTGCCGGGAGTTGTAGTCCGCGCCGGGGGCTGAGGCTGGGCTGGCGCGGCCAGGGCGAGGGGCGCGGGGCTAGAGGGGCCGCTGCGCGCAGACCACCGCGCCTTACCAGCCCCGCCCTACTTGGCGCTTCCCAGGAGGCCCACAACCGGGATCTCAAAGAAGCCCCTTGACTAAGTTTGCGGTCAAGGGAAAATAGCCCAAATCAGCCCATTTGTTCTTCGTTACTGTTTTCCCAGTATGAGTTATCAAACCGCTGAAATGGGAAGAAATGTTTCCTTCCGGAATTCCATAGCATCTGGCTTATGTTTCCCGATATTCTTTCATTCTGCCCTCTGAGTGTGGGAGAGGAGGATGAGGGGAGGCTGGTTCTTTCCCCACATAGTTCTTTGAGGACGACAAAATGGGTGTCCAGCTGAGTGAGCACCTTCTGATCTCCAGATGTGTTGTGCATCTGCAGTATTCACGGGCGCCCCGAGAGGCGGTGAGTGCGTGTTACCACCCACGGCGGTGGCTGGCAGCTCCCACGTGCATATCCACCACCGGGCCCCTTCTTGCTCCCCTGCGACAGTTGTCAGTGCTCCGGAGGAAAGATTTCCAGAAAGATGGAGAGGCCGCCACAGCCAAGTCAGGAGAACTAGCCAGCCTGACTTTTGTAGATGGGTTATGGGAGAGGATTCAGTTTTCCTGTCTGTAATTCAGGAGTGGGGAGGAAGGGAAAGGGCTGGGCGCCCTGCTGAGCCAGGTTACTCCAGGGTGGGAGGTGGGCTGGCATGTGGGTGCTGCAGGTTGGGGAGCACAGAAGCCCCCATGAGGTCTGGGGCCAGGTAGGAACGAGGGCTGATGGGCAAGCTGTCTTCCTTAAATACCTCTCCTTCCTGCTGGTCCTGGATGAAAGGGAGGGGTCTGAAGCCCCTCACTGATGCCACTGTCATACCCTGGCCCCGTGCTGGAGAAGGAATCTCTGTTGTCCCTGAGACTCTGCTTTCTCTATTCTCTTGGGCAGGGAGCGGGTCACCCGGCGCCCAGAACAAACCAGCGTGACCTCGAGCAACTTCCTCTCTGAACCTCAGTTTTCTCTTTTGCAAAATGAAAATTATAATAGCCGTTGCCTGCGAGCATTGTTCTGAAAAATTAAATGATATCGTGCCTGGCATTTAGCATATAGAATTAAAAGAGGCCATTACCACGAGTTCTTGGCTTCCCCACACAGCAGAAGGGATGGGGAGCCAGAGGCCACACTAATAATAGGAGAAAAGACAGTGGCGTCTGCACAGCAAACATTTATTTGAAGCAAAACAGGGCAAAATATTTGAAGCAAAAGCAGCAAAGAAAAGCTCCCGTTACCCAGAGGGGGACTCGAATGAGTTGCCATTGGTAGGATTCAGGGGGCTGCTTTGATTTGTTGGGTATCTTTTTTTTTGTTTTGGGGGGGCAGTTTGCTGCTGGCACTTACTTGTTCTGGACCAGGATGTGCCTGGGTGTCCTCTCATTGGCTTTTTATAACACACCCCCATCCCATTAATCCTGTTCTGGCTTCATCTTACAGAAGATGACGTGGGCCTTTCTGAGGTCACATTGGAAATGGCCACCAGGCCAGAGTCGGCCTCCAAGCCCTTCTCATTGGCTGAACCCAAAGACGCTCAGCACTGGGCTCTCCTGCCCCCTGGAAGTCCTGTAGTTCCTCAGAGCGGCATGTGGCTTAGCCCAAGTTACAGGCGAGCAGAGCGGTTGGAGGGCGGCTCCCTGGCAGGCCGTTCTGAGCCCAGGGCTTGACGCCATTGTCCCAAAGGAGCTGCCTTTTGGGCTGGGGCCCTAGAGGTGCCGGGGGAGGCTGAGCTCCCCTTTGATGCCAAAGTGGAGGTGGGCTTGTGCTGAGCCAGCCTCACCTCCTTCCTACCTCAGAGGCCCCCACCTTGGCCTGGACCAGCCTCCCCTCAGCAAGCACCTAAAATGTCCTCAGCTGAAGTAAACACCATGGCCGAGGAGGGGCTGAGTAACCACCAGGGGGGTGGGACTCAGGGCCCTTCAATAGAGTGGAGAGGCCTGATCTGTCTCTTCCTGGGCTTTGTCTGTGGGACGCCACCTCTGGAAGACAACTCTTGGCCCCCCACCCCTTCACCCAGTGCCATCACTGTGTGCCAGACATTGAAAAGCAGGGGTGATCTCTGTCCTAGAGGGGGCTTTGTTTCCTGGGTGTGGGGCTCAAGAGGCTTTGACAAAACATGAACTCCCAAACAGTGCTGTTTGTAAGTATGGACTGGCTCTCTTCAGAGTTTTTGTTATGTGCTCTCCCTTTAGAGGAAACAAACATTCCTTAGACATTTCTGGGTGATGGTTCCCCTGGAGGAGGGCCAAACTGCAGATGCTTGCTGGTTACACTGCCCCCTGCTGTCCCCTTCTGGAAGAGCAGTCTCAGGTTCTTATAATTGTGACTAAATGGGGCTTGAACAAGGACGGGGACAGAGGTGGGGAAGGGGTACAGGCTCCCAAACAAACTTGCTAGCCTAGGCTTGCTGACTTGCTAGCTGGGTGACCTTGGGAAATTCGCTTAGCCTCTCTGAAACTCAGTTTCCCCATATCTAAATTGGGGGTAATAACACTAGTACGCAATTCACACAGTTGTGGGGATCCAGGAGCTCTCAGCACACTGCCTGAGAAAACCTCAGAGAATTCTGACTTTTATGAAACCCATCCAGCCACTCTGTCTGTTGTCTGGACCCAAGATCAGTGCCTGAGCCAAAGGCTGCCGGTAGCAATCGTTTCCCCTTGGCTTGGGATTGGAGGGCAAGCCAGAAAAAACGTCACCCCAAGTCCCCAGCCTGCAGAGCAGAGCAGCTGCCATTTCTTCCAGTGAAACCCCCGAGACCTAAAGTGACTTGGGAACCCCTCTACGACCAGATGGAGCTAAAGGAGCATAAAATACACCCGGAGTGCTGGGCGACCCAGCAGGTGTCCTGCCTTGAACCCCTCCCCTAGCAGCAGCCCCCACACCTGCGTGGCTTGTTTCCATTCTGCTGTCAGTTCCATGACTAAGACATCATTCATCCCGCTGGGTTTTTTGGGGATTCAGCCCTCCTCTTCCCCCCAGTTCAGAATATCAGAACATTCTCATTAATCTTGGCTCTCTTTTTTGCTTTGTTGCTGTTCTTTGCATCAAATATGATCCCGTCACTGTCTTGCCTGTCAGTTCCTCCCTTGACCTCACTGCCTCTGAACGGCACCGTTCCAGGTCCCTTGAGGAGAGAAACAGGCACATCCACGCAGAGAGTGTCCGGCCAGCCAGACATAGTCACCGAGGCACTCAGAGGCGGGTGGAGCAGACTGCAGTCTCTGCTCCCTGGCCGTGAGACCCCTGGCTAGTTAGTTGCATAAACTCTTCAGAGCTCACTTCCCACCGTTTCCAACATTAAATCTTTTTTTTTAAAGATTTATTTATTTATACATACAAGCTGGGGTACAGGCCAGAGGCGTGGGGCGGCGAGAGGGTTCACCAGAGACAGAGCGGGGAGCAGAACAGGCAGATCAGAAATACACCGCTGAGGGGAGCAGCGGGCGAGGCAGGAGAGGTCTGCCGCGCCATGTGGGATTCTCCCTAGCTGGGTGTCGAACTCGTATTGCGAGCTGTTGATAGCTTCACAGTGCAGCGCTCAACCGCTGCGCCACCAGGCAGGCCCCCAACATGAAATCTTAATGTTATGCCTGCTTCTTCTCTGGCCCAAGCCCAGGCTGGCAGTGTCACACAAGCCCAGTCGCAGATGGGCTGGGAGAGACCAGATCCCTGGATCACAGAGTAGAATATTTATAACAAGCGAGCAAGGATGCTTTGGCCTAATCTTCCTGTAGTTGTCAACATTGACCACATTTGCCGCAAGTGCTGGGCTTTCCTTTCAGGAATGAATGAGGCTGGACCCCCTCCCCAGAAGCGCTCAGAGAGGGTCTCTCCTCTCTGCAGACTCTAGGGGGCGCTGTTCGCCCAGTGAGGGCAGTCAAGTGTCTTGGGGGGACGGGGGTGGGGGAAGGTGCAGCTCTCCACTTTGCTCACAGTGCAGCTGGGAATGCCGGTGATGCTTCTGGGCGTGTCCCTGCGGGCCCACATCAGCCTGGCCGCTGCCCGCAGATCCTCACCCGCCCGCAGAGAGGCCCGCGAGCCGCACCAACAGGGCGCGCACCAGTCTTCCCGGAGCCTGGGGGGGCCTCCTGCGCAGCACCCCTGACCTACCCATCTCACGTGGTCAATTTGGTTTCCTTTCCAGAAACTCAGCTCCCCGGGACTGAGGCCCTGACAGTCAGCCTCTCCAGGCCCCTCTCTCTGCCCTGCAGACATCTCTGCGGCTCCTGTGCACGTCATTGGGGAACTGTTGCTCCTTGAGCCCCTTGGAATGTCCCCCCACCCCCGCTGCCCGTAGGGCATTCCTGGGGACTTCTGAGGGCCCTGCTGTGCACGAAGTTCCTGCATGGATTATTTTAATCCTAACCCAGTGATTGTAATCGCCATTTACAGAGGAACCACAGTGCCCCCTCCCCTTTCTCCTGCCACTCCCCCCACTCTTCATGCCATGCCGCAAACTCCATGCCCACGTGGGGATGAGGGGGATGGGGAGGGAACGGGGAGGGGGAGAAGAACAGGTTTTCCTTGCCTAGTGCCGGTGCCCTCTTCTGTTTCGCTCGGCACAACAGATGAATTATATCGGCTCTTTTCTTTTCTGGTGGGTTGCCCCAGTTGCTGAGGGCAGCTCACACTGCAGTTTCCTTCCTGGGTCAGCTGCCTGGAACACCCACTCAAGGACCACATTGCCCGCTCCCCTCCCACCCTGCTCAGTCTTCGGGAACCATGTCCCTTTGGCAGCTCCCAGCCTTCCCCCCAGGGTTAGCTGGGAGGGCTCCCCACTGACAGGCTGGTCTTGTGCTTCTCACTCCACCACCACCACCACCACCAGGTGAGCAGTCTGCCTGCAGGCAATTCGGTGGGGGGGTGTCCAGCTCAGCCCCTGAGGACCCCTGCCCTGGCCCCCTCACCCCAGAATCCAGGACATACGGTTCTAGCTCTGAAAATGGCCTCCTGCACCCCTCTTCAACAGGTGGGGAAAGTAAAGTGCCATAGCACCCCAACAACCAATTCTAAAGAAAGCCCCTCTCTGCCTCTGTTTAAGAGTAAACTGCAGTAATGAACTTTCCTCAACTCTTTTATACACCCACAAAACAGTGACCTCAGTCAGGATATCCACATGGAGACAATTCCATCATCTTATCTGCAGACGTCCTCAAAGCTCCGTCTGTCCAACTCAACATCCTCTATAGCAAAAGAGACAAATCTTTGGGTTTAGGGTCCAGTCCAGGGTGCAGTGAATTGATCGTCTCTCTGGAGGCTCCCTCCACGTGGGTGTGCTTCCCAGTGTCCCACCAGCTCCCATTTTTGAAGAGTAGAAGCTGTTGATTCTGTAGAATGGCCCTCAATTTGGGTCTGATAGGTGGGATTAGCTTCATTGTATGCATTTTCATCAGGAATTTGTCAGGGTGCAGGAAACATTCACCCCACCACTATGGGTTCTTCTTGGACATGACTGAGCCAATCAACATCAAACAGATTAGCAGAAGAAAAAGACCAAATGTGATGACCTATGAATGGAGATATGGGGCTGTCACTTGTAAATGGGCCAAAAGGAATGGGTGGTTCTATCCCGAGCTAAGTAACGGGAGAGGGACCCGGGGTGTCGAGGACAGAAAAAGGGTCTTGCATGAGATGACTTCTTATGACAAAACCTTGCCTCTAGATATTTGTCCTGCCTTAGGAGAGGCTTCTCTGAGAAAAAGGTTCTTTCTGGAGGTCTAATCTGGGTAATCTGTATTTTTTAGGTAACAGGAACAGTTTCTCCCAAGGTGCACGGGCTGTCAGTGACTTCTGTCCCATACATGAAGGTGACCCTTATTGGAAAAAGCCAGCTCTGGACATCTGGGGGGTGCCTGTGTGACCCATCTTACAAATAAATAGTGATGCTGTACTCTCAGCACATCATCGGGGTGCCCTGTCCACTTGCCCCGTCACCGCTGCGGTTATCTTGGATCACGTTGTAAAGGCAGTGCTGGCATTTTCCCTCTTTGAATTAATCAGCGTCTTGTGGGAGACATTGAAACCAGCTTAATATCCTGTTTTCCATCCCACAAATTATGCCATCATAAATTTTTAATACTCATTGATGATTCTTGCTAAAAATAATTATTGCTATGATAGCCAGATTGTGCTTTTTACAATCCCATCATTACTTCTGGGTTTATTTGGTGGCATTCTATTCTCAGGGAGCTATTTCCCTTCTCACTCATTCATTCATATCAGAATGAAACGTTGGATCCTTATTGTATTCAGTAGGTTATAATCTGTTACTATGATGATGTATTTTGATGCTCATATTGTCTTAAGGTTGGATTTATGGGAACCCCTCCACACTAGCACCTGTATTCTTTTTAAAAACAGGTTCTTATTAATAAAAGCTATTTTTTTAATTGTGGTAAAATACACCTATTAACATACATACATACATACTCTCCCATTGACGTGGTCCAGAATACGCCACTATGGAAAAAAAAAAACAAACCTGTTTTGCTCTTTAGTTATTTGAGAAGAGGCTTTGTTCCTGGTTAACCTGAAAGCAGAGTCTCCTAGAGAAGCTCAGAAGATCCTAACTGCCACCAGCGTCGTGTCCAGTCGCAATCAGGGAGAACAGTTTTTATTACCAGAGACCAGAAGATCAGTTTTTGTCACTGGAGATGAGAGGGCTAAATCAATTCATCACAAGCTCTCCCGTCTACCATCTATGCTCCTAAACATTCACTTATTTTTCCTAAAAGTAATTTGTTTTCCCATAAGTGCTCTTGCCCTCCTTCCCCTAATTAAGAAATCGTTTTTCTCTAAGTGCCCTTCACCCTCCTCCCTTTCTCCATTAACTGGGGTAGCAACCCCAGACCCCTGAGACACGTCTTTGTGAATCCCCATATGTATGCATGCATGTGATTTAAATTTCTCTTTTTCTGGCTAATCTGTCTTTTATCTGTTTAATTTGCAGGTCCCCAAACAGTGGATCTAAGAGGTAGAGGAAAAGCCTCTCCTGCTAAGAACCATCTTTTTTTTTTTTTTTTTTTAAGATTTATTTATACAAGCTGGGGTACAGGCCAGAGGCATGGGGCGGGGAGAAGGTTCACCAGAGACAGAGTGGGAAGCCCAACAGGCAGATCAGAAATACACTGCTGAGGGGAGCAGTGGGGGAGGCAGGAGAGGTCTGCCGCGCCATGTTGGGTTCTCCCCGGCCGGGCGTCAAACTCACATCGCACGCTGCCGACAGCTCCACAGCACAGCACTCAACCGCTGCGCCACCAGGGAGGCCCCTCCTAAGACCCATCTTAACCATTGGTAAACGCGCAGTCAGCGCAGCCACATTATTGCGCCAGCACCATCTCCTTCATCTGGAAGAACTGAAGCCTGTATCCACTAAGTAACATCATCTATCCTCCCAGCTCCTGTCCCTTTTGCCATGCCCCCCTCCCTGGAGTGCTTCCGTAGTTTCTGGCACAGCCAATGATCTGGGCTTGCCTGGCCACTGCGCTGCCCTGGCAGCCCTGTGTCCCTCTGATGGACAGTAGTGTCCAGAGCTAAGATTCCCAGCCCTAGGGTGGCATTGCTTCCAGGCCCTTCCAAAGAACAGAGCTGGAGCATGGGTACATGTGTGTGCGCAACCCCCCCCCCCACACACAATCTCTCTTAGAAATCCTGAGTTCATGTGGAAATCTCCAATGATAACCCAGCCCCACAGATTTAACTGTCGCCCTTCCCATATTTGTCCTTTCCTCTCTCCAAAAGAGGATCAGTTGTCAGTATTGCTGTATCTTTTCTGATATTACTGATTGCCTTATCTCACTGAAGTTTTAATCTCCTTTTTTTTCATTGTGACGCTGAACGCCTTTCCCCATGCTTGAGGGCCATTTAAAAAACCTTGTGTATGTGCATTGCTCGTTCAAGTCTTTTATGAATTAATAGATTCTTGTCTTTTATTACTTCCACGTGGGAGAATTTTTATCTGTGCTACTTTATTACTGTGCTAAAAGTGTGGGTGCTTAAAATTACACAGCTTCAGCAAACCTGAAAATTTCATCTCTTCCCAAATGACTCGTTAAGGATAATAAGCCTGCATTGTGCCTGTAGAGCGGGGTTATTCCAGGAGGTGTGACATCTTACGTTGTGAGCTTTACCTTATTTACCCTCACACCCACCCTGTGCCTGGCAGGGCAGTTTGCTCCCACTTTTCAGATGAGAAGACTGAGGCCCCCAGCCGGAAGGGTCCGGAAGACAGATCTTCTGAGGTCTCCATGCAGAATGGATTCCACAGCACCAGGATCAGCTCAGCTCAGGGGTTCGTGACTCAGCCCTCCGTGTGGGGTGGGGGCCCTCGGACCATGACCCCGGAGGCAACAATCAGGTAGCAGGCTCACTCCAGGACCGCTGGTGAGATGAGGTTGGGAAATTTCTAACAGGGGCTGAACAGCTAATATTTGCTGAGTAGAAGGGAATTTCATCATTCTTGCTGCTGTTGTCAGCTCCTGCCTGGAGCACACAGCGTGGGAGGGGCAGAGGTGAGTGGGGCAGGTGTTGGCAGAGCTCGGGACCCTGCAGTGAGTGGTTAATTATTCTGGGAGCTCCTGCGTGTGTGCACAGGGAGGGAGGGCGAGCCCTGGGTTTCCTGGGGTGATCCCTAGCCTACTCCAGAGAAGCTAACCCCCCCCCCATCCAAAAACCCTAGAAGGCAGCAGGGTGCCATCTCCTTTGTCCCACCTGCTGTGAGCTTCAAAGGCATTTCCCAGGAGGGAAGAGCCTGGCTCAGACCAGCCTGGCTTCCTTGCTGGGGGATGAAGGGAATGGGGGTGCTTAAAGCCCACAAACTAGGGGTCTCCCTTGTGGAGCTGGAGAGACACTTGGGTCACCTTCCAAGAGCTTGTCACATGAGTCTCCAAACCCCACCCTCCCCTTGATCCTGAAATCTGAAAAACCACTGCAGGTGAGACCCACTGGAGAACTCCCACGCCTTTAGGCTCCTCTCGGCTGGCTGTGTGCCCTTAGACACATCACTCAACCTCTCTGGACCTGTCTTCTCACTTGTGAAATGAGCCAGCTGTAAAACATCGCTTCAAGGGACTCAGTTCTGGAAATAAGATGTCATGGCTGGTTCTCCTCCCCAGCTGGGAAGCCTGTCCAGGGTGGCTACAGCTTTCATTGGCTGTCCTCTCTCTCCTAATGGGAGAACTACAGGAGGCACTGGACGCACTGAGTGACAATAACACTTCAAAGAACAGTCACACTTAACTCCTGCCTTCCTGTGGATTATCTCATTTAACCCCAAAGTACTCCAGGAAGGTGCTATTGCTCCCATTTTAAAGATGAAGAAATGGAGCCTCAGCAGTGTATCTGAGGCCAGGCATCCTTGTACGGGGTCGAATGTCACGTCTGCAGACAAACCCTTTACCACTGGGAGCCAGGAGCATCCACAGAGAGAAAATGAGCTGGGAAGGAAGGCTTCCAAATGGCTGCATTCAGCCTCCAGGGAAAGGGCTCCTGATGGGGAGACAGGGACCCCTCCACTTCGGGATCCCTCCCTACACTGTTCCCACTGCTCCTGAATTCTGTGTCCAGCTGCGTTGTGCTGCTTCTAGAGCACGGGTTCTCAAGTGGGGGTGAATTTTGGTCCTGCTGAGGTGCCTTTGTTTTGCTTGTCACAACTGGGTGGTGCTGCTGACACCTAGTGGTGAGTGGCCAGAAGTGCAGCTACACCCCCTGCAATGTGCAGGGCAGCCTCAGCCGGGGAAGCATAAACCAGCCAGGACTTACTTGGGGGTGCTGCAGTTGAGAGACGCTGAGCTAGGAAGATGGGACTCTGCAATGGGCTTTTAGCTCGCTCCTCATCTGAATCCCCTTCTCGAGGGCCTATGACTCCCATTTTACTGATGAAGAAACTGAGGCTAGGAGAGGCTGGGACTTTGGAGCTCTTATTTGGAAAAACCAGGATTCCATCCTGTGGGAACCCCCATCCCTGGGGTCTTGGGAGATAAGTCAGCATCAGAAGAAGGGGGATGGGGCTTGTAGGTGAAAAGACGAGTGAACGTAGGGTCAGAACACCTGGGCTCTGTCATAAATCCCCGTGACCTTGGTTAAAGTCAAGGTCCTTCTTGGGACAAGGAAACTTCTGGGGTTCTCTCCATATCAGACAGCACTGCTCCTTGGCCAGAGATGGCACCTTGGGGACTCTAAGGTGCAGAGGGGTATCTGGGTTCTGACATGGGGCCTTCGTGACATCTCTGTCCACCTCCACACACAGGACCCATACAGAGGGAGGGGAGCGGAGCCCCTCCTTGGGCAGTCTGGGGGAAGAGGCCTGGTGCAGGGAGGATCAGCCTCCAAGGGAGGGCTTCCACAGTCAAAACTAGATTCCACCCTCCTCTAGAATATTCTGGCAGGGTGGGACAGCTCTCCTCAGCACAGTACAGCCTTTTATTAAGCTGTGGACCCATCTCTCTCTTGAGATGTACTGCTTACCTATGGGGGCTCTGTGTGGGGCTCCAGACAAATCCTAACAAGTCACCTTAAAGCCTAAGGAAGCCGGGAGACCCCAGCATCACGGGGTGCAGGATGGATTTGTTCGGGGTGGGGGTGGGGGGTCGCAGGAATGGAAGGACTCTGGCCCTGTACTGCTCAGAAGGCAGGGCTAGAAAGCCCCTTCCCCAACCTCGTGCGCCCACCCTCCCACCTCCCCCTCAGGCTCTAGACGCATCCTTGGCCGGGCATCCTGGCACCACCAGGGACATAGAGGCAGCCTGTGCTTAGAAGGATTTAGCACTTGGCTCTTTTATTTCCTAATACTAAAACATGTGGGAGGGAAGGCCCTAGCTCAGCACCTCGTGGCAGCCCCCCTCCTCCCAGCCGGCCACCTGCCCAGCCTCCCCAGGGAGCCCACAGGTCCACGGAATTCTTGGCCTCTGGGAAGTCACCCCACACACCACCTGAGTCAGATGATACCAAGTCAGAACCCCAGGCGGGCTCAGCTGGTAGGGCCGTGTCCTGCCTGCCTCACTCGGTCTTCCCGCGGCCCTCAGAGATGACGTACTCTGGCCTGGCCCGCATGAACCACTCCACCCAGGAGCCGTCATAGACGGCCACGTCAGGCTTGCCGCAGAGGTAGGCCCCCAGCGCCACATGGCAGGCGGTGACCCCTGAGCCACACGTGGCCACCAGGGGCTGGGACAGGTCCACCTTCTTGTCCTGGAACAGGCGTTGGAGCTCCTCGGGGGTCTTCTCCAGGCCCTCCTGAGTCAGGAAGTCCGTGAAGGGGATGTTGATGGCGCCGGGCATGTGTCCAGGTTCGATGCCTGCAGAAGGAACAGATGAAGGACCAAATACAAGGGCCACAGGAAGGGCCTACTGCCCTGAGGCCAGGGCGCCGAGCCTGCTCTGTGCCCACGGCCTGATGTCTTCCTACCCAGCCTGGCACCACTTCCGTTTCACAGACAGGGAGGCCGAGGTTCAACACTGCCAGCGTCATGCTGGCTGGAATCTGGACCCGAAGCTCATACCCCACGGCAGTCACATTCCACTCCAGGCCCCTGATGGCCAACTGCGTGCCCTTGGGGCCGCAAAGATAAACAGGACCGCTGGCCGTCAAGGAGTTTCAGTCTGGCAGGCAGACAGGCAGAAACTGGTCACTGCAACTATGATGGGTGTTGAGAAAAGGCCCAAACCTTGATTCAGGTCAAGGGGGATGCCATTCAGGGAAAACTTCCTGGAGGAAGTGGCAACTTCCTGGCACCCTCTCTGAAGCAAGCAAGAGAGAAAAATGGCAGGTTGCTCGCTGTGATTAAATGTACCTGCTCTGGAGTTCAGTTCTGGTGCGGCTGCTTGCGGAGGCCTGGGGCAAGGGAGCCACCCTAAGACTCCACTTCCTCCTTTGAACAAAGACAGCACCCACACACCTCAGGCTCACACCAACATGGCCACTGATGTGCCTGCTTGGCGTGTTTGAAAAAGGGCACCAGGCCCCAAACGGAGTCGCTCACACGGAGCCCTTGCAAGATTTAACAGCTGCCCTAACTGCATGCAGGTCCAGCCTCTCCCCAAAGTAGAATTCTAAACCAATTAATCTGAACTTTCTTTTGCTAAGGACCTTGTCCCACCCTCTTCTGACTGTAAAAACCTTCCATTTAGAGCAAGTCCTTGCAGCTCTAACTCCTTGCTAGATGAGAATGGTTTGCTACAGCGATTAGATTCTACACCGATTGGAGTGGACTTTGTCTCTTACCAGTGGGGATCGCTCCCCACCACGTGCAGGACTCTGGGCTGCAGCCACACCCTCTATTCTGTTTCTGCTCAGTTGTGGGGTGGGGGAGGGGTGTAGAAATCTATTTAGTGTCCCCTCTCCCCACCCTCTGCAAACTCTCCCTCCATTCGGCAGCTGGGACCCCGTCCTTCATGACTCCATCACCTTTAGGGCATGTGGATTTGACCAGGCTCTGGCCCTATTGGTGCCTGTCCACCCTCCTTCCTCAGGCAGTGTTGCCCTGAGGTCATCACTGGCGGGGCAGGGGTCTTTGCTCCTCCCACTCACAGGAGGCACCCTGGGTTCCCAATGAGCTTGAGATGGTCACTGCCCCCAAACACGGGTGGGGGTGGGGCAATACGAATGGCCCATTTTAGGAATAAAGGCAGCAGATTGGGAGAATGAGGCGACCAGAAACCAAATCCTGGCCCCCTCCCCTCTGCTATGGCTGTAAGGAAGGGGTGAGGCAGGGCAGGATCCAAGGCGATGCCTCCTGCAACCTCCCCACCCCTTGCCCATCAATAGTTACCCTCTCTGGGCTCGGGGTCGACACCCCGGAAGCGGCCGTTGGAGCGGGCATCTACCACCTGGAAGCGCTTGGAATGGAGGTTGTCCTTGATGTCCTGGAACGTCTTGATAAAGGCAGGGTCCAGCTTGGCTTGGAACTCTGCGGGTGCTGGGGAGCTCTTGCCTGAGCACAGCGGGAGGCCCAGGCGGATCCAGTTGCGGAGGCCGCCATTGAGCAGCGACACCTCCCGGTGGCCGAACACGCGGAACATCCACCAGACGCGCGGCGCCGAGTAGAGGCCCTGGTCGCTGGCGTCGTAGACCACCACGTGGGTGGCGGGGCCCACGCCCAGGCTGCCCACGTAGTTGGCGAAGTGCTTGGCGGGGGGCATCATGTGGTCGTAGGGCGATGTGTGGTCGCTGCACTGGTCGATGTCAAAGAAGGCGGCGCCCGGGATGTGGCGCTCCTCGAACTCACGGCGCGCGCTGCGTCCCAGCGCCGGCAGGTACCAGGAGGCGTCCAGCAGCTGCAGGGGCTGCTTGGCACTGGGGGCCTGTAGCGCCTCCGCCACCCACTGCGCCGACACCAGCGCCCGGAAGAGCTGTTGCCGAGACATGGCTTCCGCTGCAACACTCAGGCTGCAGACCTGGGCAACAGGGAGAATGTCAGTTGGGAATCTCAGAATCGAGGAAGAGTTTCCCTGGGTGGGTAACACCGAGAGGCTGGGGCCTGGGCTGCGGCAAAAAAACTGGCTCGGTGGCTAGGCCTGGGAAAGGGCAGAGTCTAGGACACTAGAGCAGAAAACCATTAGTGGTAAAGCCACGTGCAGATTTCATCACCTCTTCTCAGGGCCTAGCTTCCCCTCCCCCAGCCACTACCTGCGAGGCAGGTCCCAGGTCTGGTCAGGAGCTGGCCCTTGGGCCCTGCTGGCACTTTCATCAGGCCAGAAGGGGCAAAGTCTCAGCCCCTCCCTATCATGCAGCTCAGCTTTGTTTGCAACCTGCCAAGATCCCTGGTGGAATCCTTTCACCTACCCACCCCACGATTAATACGCAGCCTAACGGGAACAGTGGGGAGACGACCCCTGCTGCATCCAATTTCATCCCCATGGTATCTCAGGGCACGGGGGATGTGGACAAGACGGCGAGGACAGACCCACGCGCTTTGGCCTTATCTCACTGCATCATGGAGGGGGACGCTAGGCTCACAGAGGGCACCGACTAAAACTTGACCCAGGACAACAGCTAAGAAGTGATAGCGCCAAGCTTCACCCCAGGCAGCTCGACTCCAGAATCCGGGCTTCTCCCTGCCACGTACTCTGCAGGGGCTGAGCCCAGCAGGGCCAGATCTGGCCCCTGAAGCCCGAGTTTTCTCTCCGAACCTTCTTCCAGCAGTAGTAACAGTGATGTAGCCCCCCCACGCCCTCTCCCCTGCAGGCCAGCAGCTGAGAGTGCACCAGCTCAGCAGGCAGCTGTGCAGGGCACTTGTGCCACCCAGGAAAAGGGGTGGATAGAAAGCGCATGCTTTCTGGAGTGCCCAGTGGGCCAGGCCAGGGGCTAAGACCCCAGCTTTCGTTCGCAGGTCTATTTAGGATGCCTGTTTTCTGAATGAGGCAACCAGCAGAGATCAAGCGCCTTGCCCTGCATCATGGAGCTGGCCAGGGCAATCTGGCCAGGCAGCCTCAGGAGGTGAACACAGAATTCAACTCCAGAGGCTACGCTCTGCAGCCTCAGGTCAATGCTAACCAGGGCTTAATAGGTTCACAGTGTGGCACCTCGTGCCCAGCTCTTCCCACAGTCTCCTTGCAGGCTGGCTCTTAAAAACCCATTTTGCCCACCACCAGGCCCTGCGCTGGACACAGAAACTTGACTTTGCCAGGCCCTGAGGGCAAAGACACAAGCATGCTCAGGTGCCAGTGTCATTGAGGGGAGTCTGGAATTCAGTGTGAGCACAGAGGTGTACCTAGCTCAGCACTGGCTGATGGGAGCAGGAGGGTGGGAAGGCTTCCTGGAGGAGGGGGAAATTCAAATTGACCTGAACTTTTCAGGGGCCCAGGAAACCACAGCTTGACCTTCAAGATAAGGAAGCTGCCAAGGGGGCTCACAGATAAGCTGTGGGTTACACCACAGCTAGAAACTGTTGGGGGATGCTTCTGGCTCCTTCTTGAAGAACTTTTTGTGAACCACAGCAGCTCATGCCCCTTTATTATTGGGGCTCCTTGATATTTCCCCCAGGGTCCATTTAGACTGGAGAAAACCCTGGTTTGGGAGCTGCCCCACGCCCCAACCAGTGCATGCCCACTCTGCTGTCCAGCTAATTGTGTGAGGGTGGACATGTCAGGCTCCCTGGCCATTCCCATTTCTTATAATGCGGTTTGCAACCTCAACACTTATAGTGGAGATTAAATAACAAATGCACTAATATGGCTAATTCTAATAACCAGTATAAATAGCTTAATAAAAATCCCATCCTTTCCTCCAAGTTACTCTTGCAGGTGCTTTTGGACCCTCAGCAGCAACTTAACATTTCAGGATTGGGGGGGACTTCTGTGGTCATCCTGTCCCACCTCTGCTTGATTGGCATTTCTCACAAAGGACTGTGGGAGGGGAGGGGGGCCTGGAGAGTAGGTGGCAACAATGTCACAGATGAGTGGGGACCAGGCCCCAGTGTGCTTGGCTCGATGCGCCCCTGCAGGCACCCACACTGGGAGTGCAGGCCCTCAGGACAGACAGACAACCCCCGATGGCCTCTGGGGTAGATGCAGCTGCACTAGGGCAAGTGAGAGCCCCAGGCTGCCACCCGGGGTGGGCCCTGAAGAGCAGGGTGGCAGTCCCACTGGGCATTCCAAGGACATCCCCTGCCTGCTGGGCAAAGCACCAATCTCTTAGGCGTCAACAGGGAACTTGCTTATCACAGGATGCATCTTTGCAACTTTCTGTGAGATATTTCAGAATAGAAAGAATTTTTAAAAGTGGAACAAGAAAAGCATCCCAGGCATTAGTCAGAGCAAAGGCAAACGCTGAGCTGGGGCACTGCTGTCCCCCACTTTGCAAGAGCCAGTTATATTTGCAGGAATGGCACCAAATGACTGTTAAACAGCCACTGTTCACCGTTCAATGATAGAAAAATAAGAGACTAAGTTAGAAACAAAAGCCATTTTTTTAAAAAGTATGAGGCCTCAGGGATGAACAAGCCAAACTAAGTGGGCTCTGCTCTGGGATTGGCCGCGGCTGGCCTCAAACCCACTTGTGCACCAGGCCAGTGGCTGGGCGTCCTGTCAGCCCCCGGTAAGTTTCTGATCTACCCCTCCAGACTGTGGGAACTAAGCAAGTAGGCCTTAACAAATGTTAGTTTCGTTTCACTCCAGAAACTTCTTTGCCTGTTTCTCCCCACCTGGAACCTCTAGGTCAGTGGGTCTCGTGTCCCTGGCTTCTTCGTGGGGCCATATTAGTCCTCCCTTCTGCTCTCTCCAGTGGCACCAGGAGACCCCTAACCAGGCTCCCCACTGGCTACTCACTAAGACGCCCCAATGTGGGCTGCCCTGAGCTGCTGCGGAGAGCCATCCTTAGGGCGACCCCCAGGCCTCCTAGACTGCGGCCCCCACCTTAGCGAAGGCCCCGCGGGGAGCTCTGTAACGCACACCCCAACGATCGACCTCTCCCCAAAGCCAAGCGGACGCCGCGGTTACCCGGATCTCTGGCTCCCAGCCTCCTAGCTCCGCCATACCCCAGCGGCTGGGGGCCCCCTTCCCTCCTCCCGCCACCAACCTGCGGCCGGCCAAAGAGGGGCGACTCAGGCACAGCCCACCGCCTTGGCCACTCCGAGTAGCGGCTGCCGGCGCCTTCCACTGCCGGGCGCGGGGGGTGGGGTCCACGCCGCGGTGGCACGCGCCACCAGGCCCCCGCGCCCTCCGGCACACCCGGGAGGGTCCCCGCGGTTCTGAGAGGTTCTCGGCTCCCAGGTGCTACCAGGGGCTCACGGCCGGGCGGTGGGAGGCGCCGGAACGCGGTGGGCGGCGAGCGGCCCTCCCCGCCGGCGGCTGAGCGATGGTGTCGGCCGGTGGGGGCGTTGCAGGCCCGGGGTTTGAACCTGCCAAGTTCTCCAGCCGGCAGGGGCGAGTTCCAGGGCTGCGGCCTGGGCAAGTGAGTACGGCGGAGTGGGGGCGGCGGTCGCGGCCAGGCGGCGCGCGGGCTGCTCGGATTGGGCCGCCGATCCGGCCACCTGTGACCCAGGGGAGGGTGCCCGTGACGAGAGCGGGCGGGATTCCCGGGAATCGCAGACTCAGCTGGGACCAAGGTCGCCGAACTGGGGCTGGACTTAGGCATTCCGGAGGCGAGCGAGCCCCGGCTGCAGAGTGGCCGTGCGCCGGAGCGTTTACAAGGGTGTAGGAGAGGGCGAACCCTGTTTCCACGCTCCAACTCTCCCTTAGAAAGGGAGATTCTGAGCCCAGGATGCTCCCCTCCCTCTCCCCCCATGCCCCCAATACTGGGCGATTTTGCTGCTCATTTCTGGCAGGACCCCGAGGGCATCTGTTGCAGCTTCTAGGGCCCACACCCTCCAAGCCAGCTCCGCCATTGGGGCGCTCCGGAGCTCTGGCCCCGCCCACTCCTGCGCAGGGGGCCCCGGGGAGGGGCGGAGCAGGCTTTCCATTGGGGATCTGCAAACCCATCCCACTTTACGCCCAGCCCCTCAGCGTTGCTGTAAACGCACGCCCCGGGGGGCGCGCGCTGGCAAAGAAGTTCCACCTCCCAGGTCACCCCGCTGCTCGCACAGCCCTCACGCCTTCACTCCTGGTTTCCACCTGCGCCAGGTGACGCGCAGAGCTGCAACCATGGTTCACCAGGCGCTCTTCCGGGCGCTGGTGTCCACCAAGTGGCTGGCGGAGTCGGTTCGGAATGGCAAGCTGGGGCCCAGCCTGCGCGTGCTGGACGCGTCCTGGTACTCGCCCGGGACCCGGGAGGCCCGCAAGGAGTACCTGGAGCGCCATGTGCCCGGCGCCTCCTTTTTCGATATAGAGGAGTGCCGGGACAACTCGTCCCGCTACGAGATGATGCTGCCCAGCGAGGCGGGCTTTGCTGACTACGTGGGCCGCCTGGGCATCAGCAACAGCACGCACGTGGTGGTGTATGACGGGGACCACCTGGGCAGCTTCTACGCCCCGCGGGTCTGGTGGATGTTCCGCGTATTTGGCCACCGCACCGTGTCCGTGCTCAACGGCGGCTTCCGGAACTGGCTGAAGGAGGGCCACCCCGTGACAGCTGAGCCCACCAGGCCGGAACCCGCTGTCTTCAAAGCCTCCCTGGACCGCTCCCTGCTGAAGACCTACGAGCAGGTGCTGGAGAACCTCAAATCTAAGCGGTTCCAGCTGGTGGATTCACGGCCCCGTGGGAGGTACCTGGGCACCGAGCCCGAGCCAGATGCAGTAGGTAGGTGTCCGGGGGTGGGGTGGGGTGGTTGTCCCTGGGGAGCAGTGTCCAGTGAAGGAGGGGAGTAAGGATGTCTGGGACCCCCTTCAGGTTTTGCCCTCAGTGCCTACCTCGCCTGTGGGCCGTTGACTGTAAAATGAGGGGGTAGAACCCAATGGAAAGAGCTTTCCACCTCAGATGCAAAAAGACCCACATGTGTGTCCCCTGGGCCACATGCTATGAGGTACACGGCGTCTGTATGGGGTGGCATCAGCAGGTGGGTGACATACCCACAGCAACACCAGGCACTAGCTCCCCACCTGCCCGAGGGCTGTGTCCATAAGCCGCACTATGCACAGCATACCGGGGTCCCCTTTACAGCGTACTCGGTGCACAGTGTGTTGTGCTTTGTACTTGGGCGTCTCCCAGGGGCACCCAGCTTCTCAGGGCCTCTCTAGTTTCCCAGAACCCCTTACAGCTATTAGCAGCGGCCTTCCTCCAGCTCTCCCTGGCCGCTGACCTGTAAGGGCAGCTGCATTTCATGCTAAGTCCTCGACACCTCCTCTTTATCTCCTCCAACAAGCTTAATGTCCCCACTTTAGAGGGGAGAGGGAAGACGCCAGGACACTAAGTCACTTGTGCAGAGGAGTGGCACAGTTGGGGCTGGAAGCTAGTGCTGTCCAGCTTCGAGCCAGCGCTAAACCAGGGTGCCCCAACATCCTGCGCCACCCCTACCTCCCAGAGCGCCTCCTTGTGGTATCCTCAGGGACCTGAGAGACAGCTCATCAGTCCCCTCCTGTGGATCAAGGGGAGGTGGGGGGAGGAGTGATTCTCTACTGCTAGAAGTGGGGGGAGCCTCCGGAGGAAATGCTGAACTCTAGAACTTCCGAACAGAACCTCAGCGGTTTCACCATCACCCCTGCTGGGCCCCTCCAGCCCCTCCCTGGTGGCTGGAACCTTACTGCTCTCAGGGGTGCAGGCTGGCCTGAGCCCTCAGGGTGCCAGCCCCTCCTGGGCAGTGGCTCTGCCCTCCTCAGGCCCCCTTCACAGATTCTTCACTTGTGCACCTTGGCCTTGGGAGAGAACTCCGTGAGAGCTGTTGGGGGCACTCTTAGAGCTGGGAGTCACCACGTGGGGCAGAGTGGGGACAGGGTACACAGAGGAAAGTGGGTCAAGGCCCCCGGGGCTGGTTAGTGGCCAGGCAGGGTGCTGCCTCTGCGCGAGGCCTTTTTCAGGACCAGGCCCGGGGTTTTTCTGGCCCAGCCTGTTCTCTGAGGGTTGGGACTTAAAGGTTCAAGTTCATCTGGCACCTTTCAGAGCCTCCTGGTGCAGAACTCCTTCAACTTCCTCCTGGCCTGTTCACGAGATGCGCCCTCTCCTTGGGACTTGGGCTGCTGCTGGGGCGGGAACATGGAGTAAAGTTTCTCCAGCTGTTTCCAGCTGACCACAACACACCCGGAGTGAGGGGGTACCTGGAGATGCCCGCCTGAGCTCTTCAGTCCTGTTTTAGCGTTGAGGAGACCGAGGCTCAGAGCCCAGACACCCTGGGAGTGTGGGTGCAGACTCGGGTGTCCCAGCCCAGCCCACCAAGCCTCCGCGTCATCCGTTAGGTGGGGCGCGTGCTGGTAGACGCTGTGACTGTCTAACTTCTGTCTTCCTTGCCAGCCCACGGGCTCACTAGTCTGAAGCCCGGGCCGTGTCTCTCCCCTGCCCACTGTGTTTTCAGCCTCTGGCACAGCAGCTCACACTGCTCTTCCCAGCACCGTGTGAGATAGGTATGGAGCCCTGAGCCCAGGGTACAGCTGAGAAAACTGAGGCTCAGAGAAGTGAAGCCATTTGCCCCAGGCAGTTAGGAAACGGTAGAGCTGAGACTCAATTTCCTGGCCTCTCAAGCAGGTATGATCTGGGACATTCCTATTCCAAGACAGGTTTGGGGCGCGGGAGAGTGTGGACACGTATCTGAAGTCCCGACTTAGGAGCACAGGTAGGGCTGGAAATAAACTGAGCTCCCAGGAGGGCCAAGATCTGTATTTGCTGACTTCCCTATCCTTAGAGTCCAGGCTGGTGGCGGCCACCCCACGCCTTCTCCTCACCCTGTCCTTCCCATCGTCCTCTGTCCCTGCCCAGGACTGGAGTCTGGCCACATCCGCGGCGCCCTCAACATGCCATTCGCGGAGTTCATGACAGAAGACGGCTTCGAGAAGAGCCCCGAGGAACTCCAGGCCATGTTCCAAGCCAAGAAGGTGGACCTGGGCCAGCCCATCATTGCCACGTGCCGGAAGGGCGTCACCGCCTGCCACATTGCCCTGGCCGCCTACCTCTGCGGCAAGCCCGACGTGGCCATCTACGACGGCTCCTGGTTCGAGTGGTTCCACCGGGGCCCCCGGGAGTCCTTTGTGTCCCAGGCGAAGGCCTGAGCCCCGGCCTCCCCTCCCCACCTGAGCCCGCCAGTGTAGTGGCCCGGCACTCCCTGCAGCTGCTTCTTAGCCCTTCGGCAAGGAGAGCTGCACGTTTTTAGCGCTGCCGTGTAAAGCTGACCCCCTTCCCAATAGGGTTAGGCCCCATTGTAATAAACATCTTCTGAGTAGCTGTACTTGCCTGTCTGCCTGTTTCCTCTTTGTCCCATGCTCCCCTCCCCTCAGACTCCCGAGAATCGAGAATCGGCCGGCCGAGGAAAGAAACCAGCTGCATGCTGAGAAAGCCTTGCTGAGGACACCACATTATTGTTTGGTTTTGGCAAAGGAAGCCGCCTGCTGGCCCGTCGGGTGGGTTCAGCCCCGGTGTGTGCTGGGACCTATCTGGGAGCCAGAGAGTCGAAACCTGGACTGAACAGGCACAGCCCCTCTGGTTGCCCGACCTGGGCGGGGGCAGAGGGGGTGCGCTGGGAGGAGGGGGCAGCTGGCCTTTCTTTGAGCATGTCCAAAGAGGCGTTCCTCTGGGGTCTCTGGGAGAGGCTATGTTCAGAAGCAGGTCAAAGGGAGCCAGCCTCCACCTTGGGTGCCCTTCCTGGCCCAGACTAAGACCTTTGGGGAGCAGCGGGAGTAGGGGCTGGAGAAGCAGCTCGGCCCCGGGGGGTCTCTGCGCTCTGGCGTTTGGACCAGGAAGCACCAGTTGAAGAAAGTAACCTGGTAGATTGGACCCACATGGCTGGATTTCAAGTTTCCCATAACAGGTTCTCCAGACCCTTGTCTGGTGCTGTAAGGTGATTCTAGACCCACCTACTGGGGATTCCCTGCTCCCTGCTGTCCAGGCTTCTTGGGTTAAGATGGGGTCCTCGGGAGCCAAGGACCAAGGCTGTCAGTGATTTACCCCAAGCCCCCTCGCCCAGCTCCAGGGCAATTAGCTGCTCAGTAAACGCTGCAGAGGCCACCTAGGGGCTGGTGGGCCCACATGGGGGAGGGTTAGGGTAGCCTGGGTGGCCGACCCCTTGCCTCCATGCAGTCCTTCTCAGGGGTAATCACGACACTCTCTTCCTCCTGCACCTCCTCCCAACCCCTCCTCTTCCTTGCTTGTCCTTTCTTTCTCCTCCTCTTCCTGCTTCTCCAATCACAGAACCCACTCAGCAGCCACATTTATCAAGCACTTGGCCCACTGGGCACAGCAGGCCAACCCCCCTCCTCACATGTGTTTCTCATCCTACTTAGAGAAAGAGCAGGTGAATATTGGGTAGTTGTAAGATAGTAATAAATGCTTTAGAAGAAAAGGTAGGGTTAAAAAAATGGGGAGTGTGGGGTAGGTTCGACATTACTTTTGAAAAAGGGTGATCTGGGAAGGGGAGCAGAGTCATGTAGCTACCTGAGGAAAGAAAGCTGCAGCTAAGAAGTGGCCAGCGCAAAGGCCCTGAGGCCAGGCTCTGGTGTAGGCAAGAAACAGTAGATGCAGCAAGTAGCAGCCTGATGTCCACACCGTGTGTCTCCTCCCTTGGGTGTTGCCGGAACCTGTCATTTGCTTTTAACCAACAAAAGATGGCAAGTGCGTGGGCTTGGCTGCCATTCAAGACTCGGTGACTCAAGCAGTGAATGTGTATTTCTCCCAGTCCTGGAGCCTGGGAAGTCTAAGATCAAGGTGCTAAGATATTTGGTTCCCCTGGGAGCTCTTCCCGGCTTGTGGACGTTGGTTACCTCATTGTGTCCTCACAGGTGGGGAGAGAGGGGGAGAGGGCCGTGGTGGTGGGAGAGTACTCCCTTCCCTCTCTTGTAAGGACGCTAATCCCATCATGGAGGCCCCACCTCCTGACCGTATCCAAATCCAATGCCCTCCCAAAGGCTCCAAATACCATTGCTTAGAGCTTCAGGTATGAATATGGGGGGAGGGGACACACAGACAGCCTATAATAGATAACACTTCTGTGATTACGTTATGATACCTTTTCAGAGAAACCAGAAGGCACTCAGAGAATTGGAGAGAGATTTATTTGTCACACCGGAGGGCTCAACGGGATAGCTCCCAAAAGAATGAGCCCCAATAGCAAGAATGGGAAGGTTTTATACAGTTTGTCTGAGGACATTTCTATGCTTGAGCCACAGCAGGCACTGTGGGATATGAGGTAGCTTTGCCAGTTTGAGCTTATCAGGAACCTTTTGGAACACCAGAAGGGGGTCATGATAAACCTCAACCAGTATTGCAGGCAAGTTGTTCAGCAGCCCTTAGTAACTTCCTGCTTCAATTACAATACACCCAACTGTATCGCCCATCTGGTGATGGGCATTTTTCTTCACCTAGTTTGATGAAGTAAGTGACATGTTGGGGGGACTCACATGAGGTGGCCTCTCTGGCTGGCAGCCAGCATGAAACTGAGGCCCTTTGACCAGCAGACCACGAGGAGCTGTGTCCTGTAAACCACCATACAAACTTGGAAGCAGATCCTTCCCCAGTCGAACCTCAGATGAGACTGCAGCTCCACAGCCTTCCGAGACCCTGGAGCAGATAATCCAGCCAGGCCCAGACCCCTCCCCCATTAATAGGGGGATAATGTGTTGAGCTGTTCAGTTTATGGTGATACTGTTGTGTAGCAACAGATAATTAATACCAGCACAAAAGCAGGGAGCCGAGAGTGTCAACCCAGGCAAGAGTGGTATGAACTGGGGCTAAAGGGTCCCAATCCGGTATATTCTGAAGGACTGGTGGGTGACTTATGGCATCACATAGTGTCATACCTGGCATCACTCTGTGCCAAGCAACAAGCTAAGCATTTCACAAAAGTGGCTTTGTCCAATCTCACCCTTATCCCGGGAGGTGAGATGTATATGATCCACATACAAGGAAAGTTTAGCTTAAGAATTTGACCAAAGTCATGCTCATAAATGGCCAGCCCAGACTTGGGGTCCCCAATGCTCTCTGCCGCCTGGGGAGACTCTGAACGGCTGGCTGTGCAGTTGGCATCTCCTACACAAACCTCCTTCTGCTCCGCAGTAGCCACATGGCATCGAGCTGCTACCGGCGCCAACGGCACGATCTCTGGACGTGCTCATCTTCTGTAGCCCGTGGGCTCCTGGTGCCCGGCCCCTCACGTCCAGCTCGACAGCTGCAGGTGCGTCTTTTCCTCCCTTCCATTCCCTGGCCTACACTCAGGTGCGCAGCGCACCAGTGCCTCGACACCTGTGCTCGTCCTAAACTACCCCACGCCTCTGCATCCTTCGAGCGCCAGGCCAGAGTGAGTGTGCTGTGAATCTTCCTCCTTTTCTCCAGTCGGAACTGATCATTCCTCTACTTACTCCTTTGTAATCCCAAGAACGTCCTTCCTGCTTAATGGCACCTGAGCCCACTGTGCCTGGCCCTTAACTGGGCACATGGAAGGCACTCGGGGGACGTTCCGAATGGATGAGGGAGCGAGCACCACCTGAACATCCCTCCTGCCCCCCAGTGCTGGCTTTCCTGGGCTCGTTCCCAAGGGGGGCTAGCAGCAAGCAGCCCTCTGAGGTAACAGAACCCCGTGTAAGGGCAGTGCCACGGCGACACCAGTGAGCAGGGGGAGGGGAGGGGCAGGGCTGCCTGGCAACCCCAGGTCTTCAGAGGCGGCCGTGCAGCTGGGGTCCGCACTGCTGGCTCCAGCGCGTGCCAGAGAGGCTCCCACGTTTTCTGATGTTATGAAAGAGGGTGACGAGGTGGGCAGACCCAGGGGAGATGGGCCGGGCCAGCGGGCGCGGGATTTCATCTTCTCTTTCTCTTGCTCAGGGCTACTTGTGAGCGCCCAGACTGTGTGGGACCTGCTTTCCTTCCCTCCTGACGACATCTCAAGGGAACTTTCCTCCAGGTCGGAAACTGGTAGGGAGCCCACACTTCAGCCCAAGCCCACCCAGGCTGCTCTGGACTGGGGGTGCTCCAGGGGCAGGTGGGGAGCAGCTGTGGGCACACCGTGTGGGTGGCTGGGGATGAGGAAGGGGCAGTAGCGGAACGTTCCCTCGAGGGATGTGGGACTTGGTTTCAGCATCAGCTGGGGGAGATCCTGTTTTTTTTCAAGCCCCAGGCGAGTTAATACTTTCTCTGAACACCCCACTGAGTCCTGTGAGACAGACTAGCCGCAAGAATGCTTGATACACACGCGGTGTTAGTTTTCTCTTCTGCACAAATCGCCCCAGAAGAGTGGCTCAAGACACAGTTTCCCTGGGTCAGGAATACAGACGCAACACCCATGGCTTGGCCTCTGTCCCGGGGCTCTGACAGACTGGATCAGGTATTGGGGAGCTGCAGTCTCACCTCCAAGCTCAGCTAGAGAAGGACCCCTTTCCAAGGCACTCACACGGCCAATTCCGTTCCTCCTGGATTGTTGAACTGGGTCTTAGTTACTCATGAATTGTTGACGAGAGGCCCCCTCAGTCCCTTGCTATGTGGGCCTCTCTAGAAGACAACTCGTGACACGGAGACGGACTCTGTCAGGTTCAGTGAGCCAAGGAGAGCCAGAGTGAGCGTTGTGACCAAAACATAAGCCACAGTCTAACAACCTCCCCTTGGTGGTGGCGTCCGTCATGTGGGTATATTCTACGGTTAGAAGCAAGTCAGGCCCATCCTGCACCCAAGGGTGGGGGAATCTCATGTTTTCACCTGCTCTGAAATTATCAGTACACCAACTTGCAGGGTGACCTTAGACAAGTCACACTCCCTCTCTGGGCCTCAGTCTCTAGCTGTAGAATGAATGGGTCGGACCAGCTAATCTCGAGGCTCCCTTCCAGCTTGACTTGCTGCTTCTGGCTTCCCTATTACAAGATGCTTCAGTTAGGGAGCCCCCAAACATCCCTGACAGTCGGCCTCACTTAGAGATGAGGGCACGTTGTGAGCAATGCATTGTTAGGTGGTTTGTCACTGCATGAAACTGCGTATAATCACAAAGGCCTGTGTCTCGCGGCCCGGCCCGGGGGGCTCCGGCACGGGCGAGCCTCCTTCACTGAAGCAGCAATAGGAGGTGAGGCAGGCCTGTGCACAACAAGCCTTTACCTTTATGTGTTACAAAATTAACAAAAGTCTGAAAAATACGTGTGAAAAAAAGAGAGTATGAGTAAGACAAGACTGCCCAGGAAAAGCACACGTAGGGCTGCAGAGGCTTTGCGAGATGGCCTCGAATTCGGCCCAAGGGCCTGTTCTTTGGAGGCAAGACCAAGGCCTCACCAAGGAGGGCTCCGCTCAGCGGCTCCTGGCCGGCCACTCTGCTCCCGTCCCTGGAGTGTGAATGACCAGCTGGTAAAACGGACAAAAACTGATTTGTAGGGAGGCAAATAATCACCAGGACTGAGAGCCTAGGGCAATGCGCCCCACAGCCAGGGGGCTCTAGGGAGTTCTGGGTAACGCAGATGGGGGAGAAGATGGGGAAAAATGATCACAGAGGAGGAAGAGGAGCGCAGGCCGCCCAGGCCTAGTGGTTTCAGCAGGGCCTGAGGCCCCGGAGGCAGGCTGAGCAGACGTCTCCGGTTAGGACAGGGCTGCAGGGGCCCGGGAAGCAGCCTCGTGCGGGGGCGCTGGGGCCTTGAGGGCCAGAGGGATCTCTGGTCAGGGGCTGGGACCTGGCCACAGGCGCCTGTTCAACTCTGAACTCACCCTCACTCGCGGGGGTGGCGTCACCTGAGATGACGCCGGGTGTCTCTTTGCCTACAGGACCACGCTTGGGACTGCCTGTCTCTGAGGAAGAGCTGATGGAGCTGGGT
This sequence comes from Scalopus aquaticus, assembly GCA_004024925.1. Classification (NCBI taxonomy): domain Eukaryota; kingdom Metazoa; phylum Chordata; class Mammalia; order Eulipotyphla; family Talpidae; genus Scalopus; species Scalopus aquaticus. The sequence continues at coordinate 70,866 of PVIJ01008519.1, forward strand.
CACCGAACAGGTAGGACGGCCGACCAGGGGTGCGCTGACCAGGGGTGCTGATGCCACCGCCAGGGCTTCTGGGGGGAGGGGCACAGAAGGGACAGCCCCTCCCTCCCTCCTCCCACTCCCCTCCCCTCCCCCGGTCTTGCTTTGGCTTCCAGTCCCCTGCGCAGCCCTGGGTATTCTGTTCAGACGAAAGGGCAGGGCAGGGCAGGGCTGATGCTGAGCTGCTCCCACCTGCCAGGCAGGGTGAAGACAATTGTGCTTCGAGGGGTCCTCAGAGTCTCAGCGGGGAGCCAGCAACCCGAGGGCAGGCAGTGGGAGAATGGGCATGTGAGGGGCCTAGTCTGGGGGTGGGAGGTACATGGAGGCCGCGAGAGAGCCAAGTACAGGAGGCTGAGGCCGGGGAGGGGAGCAGAGGCTATTGCAAACATGGGGAATAGTGTGGACAAAGAGCTGGAGGTGCGAGCCGGCTAGGGCTTTGTTGCAACTGAGGACATTCGATATGGCTTGAAGGCTGCACAGGAAGGGCGGTGGGGGAGGAGGCTGGCTGGTCCAGGCCCCATCCCGAGGGCGCAGACTCTGCCCTGAGGACAAGGGAAAAAGGGCTTCAGAGCAGGAGGGACTGGATTGGGTCTGCTGTGAGAAGGGTCGCCACAGGTGAGTGGACAGTAGTTAGGGCTGGCAGGTGGGATGTGGGAGACAGGTCAGTGAGGGTGGAGTGGGGCTCCTGCTGGAAGCTTCCGCCATGGACTAGAGCGGCCCAATCACTTGATAGACATGTATGGTCTGATGCAGCACCTTGGAAGGGGCCAGGACTCTGAATCTCTACTGAGTGCTCAGGTTGGGAACACTGAAGACTGATATTTGCTCTCACAATAGCAAGTGAAGTCTGATTACTCTGCCCATTTTACAGTGAAGGAATAGAGAGGGGAGGAAGGTGGGGTTGCAATGAGATTCCTGGAACACAGCTGCAGACATTAATTTATTCATTCAACAAACCTTCAGCTCCAGGAGGACAAGCATTGTACCATTCAGCTGAATGCTAGGTCCTCAGTGCCTGGCACAGCATCTGACACACCGTAGGTGCTCGCTCAATGAGTGAATTTGTTGGAGGCCGGCTCCGACCAATGTTATCATGTCAGGTCCTGGGGAGGGTGGAGAGGGCGTTGGCACATTGCGAATGAGAGACAGCCCACACACCAGAGAGTGCTCAAGCCGCTCTGCCTTTATTGTCAGATAGCGGGATTTTTATATCATAAAAATTGTTACGCACAAAATCATATGATTACATAGTTATTGCAGAAACAAGACATTTTTAAGACAGTATCCATGTTTGATGATTATCCCAAACAAGTATGTAAAGGTTTAGATAATGATTAACTTTTCTTTTGTTTTAGAGGTCGCTGTGTCCTAGATGTTCTGGCTACTAGTTGGTTGCTAGGAAACTAGAGGGGATGTTCATTACTTGACCTTAGGAGCCCCTTTGAGCCAACCCCTAAAGATGAAAAAATGTGTGAGAAAGAAGCAATTGTGCTTTGTTCTGAGTGGTGGTTTGTGACTTTTCAAGGACATTATTATCTTAAACTGAAACAGCCCAGTACTTGTCTTGGTTAGTGTGAGGCACAAAGGAGTCGCGCAGGTGTGGGTAAAGAGATGTATCTTACAATTAACTGGAAAAAGGCTGATTGTTTTGAACTCGTTCGTAGGTTGTCCTGTTTTGATTTTCCTGGTTAGTAGATATATATAATCTAATTATATACATTTTAAAACCTAAAACATTTAGGGACAGAAATACCACATCCTGTTTTCTTTGAGGAAGGCCTTCTTGAAGCCCCCTCACTCTCGGCGTGACCTTGTCAGATGTCATGGGAGAACTCAGGCGCAACATGAATTTGTGAATATTCTGACTCTGAGTCAGGGGCCGCAGGACAGAGCCCAGACTTAGGGCTCATTACCTGAAAGGCAGGCAGAGGCTGAGCAGACAGCAAGAGCTGGAGGTGGTGGAGGAGGCAGAGGAACACAGTCTGGGAGAATTAGGAGTCTTGGGCCCTGAACCCTACATGCCGTGGAACCCCCAGCAGGAGCTGGGGCCCTGTGCTAAGCCTCAGTTTCCCCGAGCAGACGGGAGGGGCTGCGGATCACTGTCCCCACCTGGCAGGCTTCCCCTTGCTGGGCTGTCTGCTTGCTGGGGCAGGACCTAGGAAGGAAGGAAGGCAGGAAGGCCACCTGGTCTTGGGGGGCAGGATTTCTCTCGCCTTTTGTGTGGATGACAAAGGGAACAGGATAGTGGTCAGATTTCAGCTCCTGGGGATGGCGGTGGTGGGGAGGAAGGGAGGCCAGGAAGAAGCAGGCAGGTCTGGATCTCGCCTTTTTCTGCCTCCACCGCTTTGGAGAAGGGTCTGCGGCCCCTCCACGGGGAAGCAAGAGGGGCCATTCCGAACACCTTAACCTGGTGACAGCAGAGCTGGATGCGGAGAGAGGGAAACGCAAACCCCAGTGCCCGCACAGCCTGCTGCTTTACAACAGCCCCCTCTGGGAAGGAACCTGGACCAAGCTGAATGTCCCCAGTGGGCAGGCCGGACGCCTGCTGGGTGTGCATGGGGAGTTAAGTCTTTATCTGCTCTGTTCTGTCTGTCCCCACCCCATCGCGGTCTGAATTTTCCTTCTCCTCTCCCCCTACCCACCCCAGAGACAACTCATTTGGCCAGAGACCGTGTGAACAGCAAGGAGGGCCAGCAGGGCGTGGACACCTGGAGGGCTGCCTGCCCTCCTCTGGACACGTCCAAGTTCAATCACCAGGCCCCAGTCACCCCACAGCCGTCTCTGCAGCGGGGAGA
>PVIJ01008520.1:0-40504 GCA_004024925.1 Scalopus aquaticus
GTTCGACGCCCAGCCAGGGAGAATCCCACATGGCGCGGCAGACCTCTCCTGCCTTGCCCGCTGCTCCCCTCAGCAGTGTATTTCTGATCTGCCTGTTCTGCTCCCCACTCTGTCTCTGGTGAACCCTCTCACCGCCCCACGCCTCTGGCCTGTACCCCAACTTGTATGTATAAATAAAAAATAAATCTTTAAAAAAAAATAAATAAATAAAAAGAAAAACCAAAAACCATTGAGAAACAATACTCGGGATCACAGTTATGAGGTTAAAAACGTTCCTTCTCGTGGGGGCCTCCCTGGTGGCACAACGGGTTAAGCAAAGTGCTGTGGAACTGTTAGTAGCTGCTGTGGAACTGTTGGCAGCTGTGGCGTGAGTTCGATGCCCGGCTGGGGAGAATTCCACATGGCGTGGCAGACCTCTCCTGCCTCACCCGCTGCTCCCCTCAGCAGTGTATTTCCGTCGATCTGCCTGTTTTGCTCCCCACTCTGTCTCTGGTAAACCCTCTCACTGCCCTGCACCCCAGCTTGTATGCATAAATAAATCTTTAAAAAAAAAAACAAAAAAAACTTTCCTTCTATTTCAAGTTTATTATGGTGTGAATAAGATTTTTCTTAATTTTTTTCCCCGTCTATTGAGTATATACTTCCATCTTGACATTTTCTCTCTGCTTTTTGATGGTATCTTTCCACTGTCTTTTTTATTTTAAAGATATTTTACTTATGCATACAAGCGCTGGGGTGTAGGCCAGAGGTGTGGTGGTGGTGAGAGGATTCACCAGAGATAGGGTGGGGAGTACAACAGGAGGATCAACTGAAATACACAGCAGAGAGGAGCAGCAGGAGAGACAGGAGAGGTCTGCTTCACCATGTGGGAAGCTTCCTGGCTGGGGATCGAACTCGCGCTGCAATGGCTGCAGGTACCTTCTCAGGTATCACCTTCTCAGTCACAGCACTACTGAGACTCAGCTCCTTGTGCCACCAGGGAGGCCCCCCGCTGTCTTTTGAGTTCTATCTTGCTGTCACAACTCTTCTGTTAGCCTAGTTGTCATTTACTTGAAAATTATTTGTATGCCAGGAAGGGTTAACTCAGCAGATCTGCACATTCCTGCATATTCCTAAGGTCCTCAAAACTAGCCTATGGCAAGGCTATTAGGAGATGGCCTGTAAGTTTTTGGCATATCCTGCCTTTCATTTATTTGTTAGTTTGGGTAATTTCTTCAGTACTTCTCTCTTTATCATCTTTGTATGTCCTGAAACATGTCAAATAGTTGATGCTAATAATTGATATGTGGTAAATACCTATTTTTGATGCCTGTGGCTTTGGACCATCTCATCCATCTCATGTCAGTTTGACTTCTGAGGACCTGAGATCTGAGTAATGCGATCAGTCATGTAAGAATGTTTGTATTTGTGACTGACTATAGATAAATACCCTAATATCAAAGTGTTTCCCTGATTGGCAACACTTTGCACATAGGAGAATTAGGTGCTGTCCCTATGACTCATCCAGGAGATGAGAGCTGAAAGCTTGTGCTCCGGGATTCAGCCTCTATGTCTTTTCTCCTGGACACTACTCTTTTGCCCTTTCCCTTTGCTGATTTTAATATGTGTCCTTTTGCTGTAATAAATTATAACTGAGCATAGCATCTTTTTTATATCTTCTCTGTTCTTCTAGTGAAGTATTATACTTGAGGGTGGTCATGGTGACTGGTAGGTCTTTTATTTCTGGCTTCTTTTAAGTTTTACCTATCTTGAGCATGCCATAATTTCACTGGAATGGGCATATAAATTTGATTCATGTTTTTGTTAGCTGCTCTACCTTAATTCTAATTTTGCTTGGGATTTTAGGTCTCCTGAATCTGTGGGCTTATGGCTCTCATCAATTTGGGAAATGTCTTAGTTTTTTTCTCTGGAATGGTAATTAGCATATGTTAGGCCTCTTTCTGTCCTCATATCTTTCAAGCTTTTTTTTTGTTTTCCTTTAATTGTTATATTCTGGGTAATTTCTTCAGTAATTTTTTCTGCAGCAGTGTCTACTTCTAATGAATTTTTTATTTCAATTATTTTATTTTTCATTTCAAGAAGTCCTACTTTCTTTCTCAAAGGAGTTCATTTTTGATAGTCTTAGTGTTTCCACATTCATGAGATTTTAATTAATCCTTTGATAATTTCATACATTGTTATTCTGTTCTAATGTGATATTTCTAATAGCTAATGTTCTGGGGCTTAAATTCATTGTTTGATATTTCTATACAGTCATACACATGATAACTTGTTTTTTATATAAGTTTGGTAATGTCTCATTATTATAATGAAATTTTGGGAGGAGCTAAAATGTATTTTGCTATCATTTCTGCTTGGAACAATTGTAAGATCCCATTGTTTTAAGAGGATTTTTTTTTTTTTCAGTTTCTACTACAACAGCTCCAGCTAGAGTTTGGTATCAATCTGGGACTATGTCAGTCCCCTTTAGAGATTCTGGCACTAAGGTTTGGTCAATCCCCTTTAGAGATTCTGGCACTAGCATTCCCTTTTTTTTTTTTTTTTTGTTATAAAGTAATATTTTTTCCTTTTTTTAAATGTTATGCATACCAAGCTGGGGTGTAGGCCAGATGTGTGGGGTGATGAGAGGGTTCACCAGAGACAGAGCGGGGAGCAGAACAGGCAGATTGATGGAAATACACTGCTGAGGGGAGCAGTGGGCAAGGTAGGAGAGGTCTGCCGCGCCATGTGGGAAACTCCACAGCTGGGGGTTGAACTCATGTCGCCCTCTGCGGACAGCTCCACAGCACAGGGCTTTAACCCGCTGCGCCACCAGGGAGGCCCAGCATTCCCTTTTTTCTGCAACCTATTTGTATTGCCCAAGTCTGAGCCAGTCACTATGACCAGAGACATGGAATACATTGATTGGAGAGGTGAGACTTGCAGCTACCTTGGTGCTCAGAAGTATTATCGGCTCTACTGAATTCATAAGGAAGGGGTGATGTGAGGGATGGAAGAATGAGTAGATTTTTCCTAAGAAAACTATGGTACTATTCAGTGCCAGAAGGTTAAAAAGTGAGTGCTGGCAAGAAAATATATGTCTACCACAGACAGTGATATGAATTTTACTGAAGAGGTGTCTATACAAATGTCATTTAAAATGGGAGGAGCCCTTGGTAAATACGCATCATTTGATGTCTGAGTTCTAAAAAACAAGATTCGTCATTTCTAAGAAATAAAATATTTTATAGATTGTCTGTTTATGGGGAAAATTGTCAGAATTGTCTGAGTTGGGAAATCTGGTGTTTGGAAATAAAGTTTGTGTTTTAATTCAGTAAATCATGCAAACTTTCTCTGACTTCAGTGTGCCTGAATGTCAACTACATCATTACCTTCTTTCTACGCTTAAATTAGATATCTGACCTTTCCTGGACTTAAGTTTCCTTGATCAAAAAATGACTAATATAATTTGCTTTGCCTGGTTCTTGTGAATATTAAATAAGCCAATGTTTTAAAACCAAATTTAGAGTAGAGTAAGCATTTCATAAATGCTTTCTATTGTTAATGTCCATGAAATTTGGAGACTGAGACTATTTGCCTTTGAAATAAAACAGCAGAGGAATATAGTACCTGAAAGAATTAGACAATATCTACTTTTTTCTTTTTCAGGTTCCTTCAAATCCATCAGAAATATGTTGTATTATTAGAGCATCACCAGGAACTAGACAAGTGAAAACTAAAGGTGTTTTTTTAAAGAAGAAATACTCTCCTCCCAAAGATATTCCTCAAGGTACTGTAGTATGAATGCAGAGCTTACTTTTTTAAAGAGATAAAGCATGGTAGTAGCTCATATTTATAACTGCCTTACACTGATACCTGTTCTATATTTCCTTTGCCCTCAGCAAACACCTCAGCTGGTTGTGATTTTTAACTGTCAGGGTGAAACAAACCCTCTTTTCTGCAGGGTCTGGGGCATCACTAGACTTGCTTTGATTGAGGTTTTGTAATTTTCCACTGATCTTTTAATCACAGAGCATGGGAGCATTGGTGGAAGCATTCCTCCTTTGGAACTAAGACCTCTAGGCCAGCAGAGCATAAATTTATGGAACAGGAAGCAAAAATTTTGCCAGTGTGTTGCCAGGGGGTAGTATTGAGTGATTCTGCTTCTATTTCCACCTATGAATCCCGATTAAAGGAGAAAGGGCACCATATATGATGATTTAAGCATATACAACCTCTGGAAAACCTTACCCCAGCCTGCAAGGTGTTGCCACCTATCTGGTAACTGATTCTTCAAAATGCCATTTCACTATCCTGTCAAATCTGCTTCAGGATGGTGGGAATATGATAAAACTAGTGAATTCCCTGAGTATCAGCCCATTGCTGTTCTCTTTTGCTGTTGAGTTCTTTGATCAGAAACAATGCTGATACCATGATGGGTGAATAAGGCATTCTGTAAGTCTATGATGATGGTCTTAGCAGATGCATTGTGTGCAGGGGAGGCAAGTCCATATACATATGAAAAGTGTATTTCAGGAAGGACAAAATGCTGCCCCTTCCATGATGGAAGTAATTGAATATAGTTAGTTTGCCACCAGTAACTGCTGATCACTCTGTGGAATGGTGGCATACTGGGAATTCGGCAGTAGTCTCTGCTGCTGACATATCGGGTGCTCAGCTGTGGATTTAGCCAGAGTGGAGCTTGGGGAGTGGAAGTCCATGTTGCTGAGCGTGTATATAATCTCTTTCCCTGTCTCCATGGCCACTTTGCTTTGTTCGTAAATTTACAGGGTTGGGGAAAGGGACTAACTAGTGCTCACAGAACAGTTTATCTTATCCACTATTAAAACCTTCCTCTGCTGAGATCACCCTTTAGTGACAATTCCCTTGAGATGCAGATATCTCCACATGTTTTCCCCTTCGAGGGGTGTGTCCACATGCTTGTGCCCTAAATTTCCTTGCTACCAGTTTGCCACCATGTTCTTTCCAAGTTCTTGCCCATCCAGTTAAACTATTGGTCACAATTGGAATATAACCACTGTTGTATATCCCGTATATGATCACACATCTGGGCATTTCTCATTTTTTTAATGCATCTATTTCATGTTTATTTATTTACTTATTTGTTTGTTTTTAAACATCTTTGTTTATTTTTTTCACCTGTCAGGTGCAGTCACCATAGTTTTCCCACTACCAAAGTGCCCACAGTCCTCCACCACTCTCCTCTGCGCTCTCCTCCCCACTGCCATCTACTCTTCCCTCTCGTTTTCCCTCCCCTCCTGAATTTCTCATCTATGGTCTGATTTCAAGGGTCAGTCTTACAGTTTGCCTTTGTCGGATCCTTTGTTTAGTTTCTCTAGATTCCGCATATATATGAAACCATCTGGTATTTATCTTTCTTTGATATGGGAATCTGGCCATTTCTCACTGCAACAAAGTGAACAACCAGGTTTTTACTGTTCAAAGTTTAACCCACTTGGAAGATCTCCCTTATCCATATTCCTTCAAATATATCTCAGAAAGGAACTGTAGTTACTATAGTTGTCTACTTTCAGGTGGTGTCTCCATTTCATGCAGAACCCGTCCATGAACCAAGTTTTCTTTTCCTCAGTTAAGTGAACTTGGAGACCTTCCCATCATGCCGTATGTGCAGACTGGAGGAGAAACCGTAATGTAGTAGGAGAAGGGGCCATGGGCATTGGGGCCACTTCCTAGTGTATTATACTTGTGCCTTCAGGGCCTACTTGAGCCCAAACTTGTATATATCATTTTCATTTGATAACAGAGAGCTGCTCTTCTCAACCAACTTTATGGCTTGCTGTATCCGACAACACAAATTTCATGATGGGCAGCTCAGCCCTCTTTGTAACTTGGTGGCCTAAGGTTATTTGTTTAGTCTCTACCATGACCCAGTAGCAGACTGAAAACTATTCTCAAAAATACAATATTTATCCACAGAGGGTGGCAGGACTTTGCTACAGAATCTTGAGATCCTGTGCTGCAATTTATCTACAGGTTCCAAACAGCATCTCTATTTGCCACTGTCACTTCAGGCACCATTAGATTGGCTGAATCAAATGATACAAGTGGCAGAGCATCTTGAACAGTAAGAGCCTTCTCTTATTGTGGAACTCTGTCAAAACTAGCAGTTTTTTAGGTCATTTAGTAAATGAGCTGGAGTAGTACACTCAAATGAAAAATATGTTGACTCTGAAATCTAAAAAGGTCCACTAGAAACTGTGCCTCTTGTTTGGTTGTAGGAGGAGCCAGATAGAACAGATTCTTTTTCACCTTATGAGTTGTAGCGCCTAGAAATTTTACTGAGGTAGAAAAAGATCCACCAATTCCATTTCTCTGGATTTAGGAGACCCAGCAATTTCACTTCTAGGAATCTATTCAACTGTAATGTGTACATATGTTCATCAAAAAATATATAGTAGAATGTTTAAGCAGAACTATTGATATTAGCCCCAAACTGAAAACTATCCAAATGCCTATCAGTAGTAGAATAGATAAATAAACTGTGGCATGTTCATTCACTGGAGTGCTGTGTATCAGTGAGAGTCAGCACATACAATTATATACAACAGTCTTGAGGAATCTCACATAAGAAACCAGACACAATAGAGTACATTTAACATTACGTGCATTTAGTGCCAAACTAGGCAAACCAAGCTATGATAGAAATCGTCTTACTGTCTGTTCTGGTTGTGAAGGAGTTATTAACTGGAAAGGGTGAAGAGAGGGAATGGTAGGGTCCTGGTAGTGTTCTGTTTCTGCATGGTTAGTACTGTTCTACATGCTGGCTACATGCATGTGATGTCTATGAAAACCTATCAAGTTTATAGTATACATATGTATACTTTTCTGTATGTTTCCATAATTCAATAAAAGTTAAAAAATAGAAACTTCTTTTAATTTTATCTTTGTTGGTCTGTTATTAGTTTAAGCCATCAGGTAATGTTACAATTTTGTGTTCAAGCATGCAACAAATCCAGATTAAAAAAATGTGTCTGGGAGGTCCTTCTGAGTGTTCAGAAAAAATTTTCACTAGGAACCCCACCTGATGCATGTTGAACCGATTGTGCCACCTCCTGGCTTCTTTCTAGCTCTCACCTCCTTTAGCGAACTCCTCGGTTAAATAACTCCCTTGCAACCTCTGGTCACTTGTTTCTGCCTTTCCTTTAGTAAAAATAGCAGAGCCCAACCTAACTAGTGAGCCTATTATTTTAAACACACAAGCAGCCTATTTTTAGTCCTGGCATTTAATGTTTTGTCTTATTTGGCAGTAATCTAATCAGGACTAAGTGCTGCTAGCTTTTGATGGTCTAGGACCCCTGTTCAGTATGCTGCTTGTTCATTAAAAACCTGTACTGTGCTTACTAAAGAGGAAATTTTGGTGAAAGTGAACCACTGGAGGAGTCCAAAAGAGTTGGGATAGAGGAGGCAGATTAAGTAAGTAGAGGTACAAAAATGTGACAGCTAGATAGAACACATTTAGTCAGTGATTTCTCAAATTGTGAGACCATCAGCACCAGAATCACTGCACACCTGATACATTGTAATCTCTAGAGATAAAGCACTGCAATCTCAAGGTGCTGACCTCTCAAAGTGATTCCATTAAGCTCTAAGATTTAAGAACACGTAATGACCTAGTCTATTTTAACATATAATTTAAATGACCTAGCCAAGTTGATAGGTGACTTACCCAAGTTCACCCAGTTAGTTACTGACTGAATCAGAAGTAGAACTCAGTATTTTTAGTGTTTCTAAGTAGTTTGTGTACTTATCAAATAGGTGATGGGAGGTAGAGTATGTAAGACTCTTGAGTTTCCCAGCTTATCCAGACAGAGAAGTTTTGTTTTCCACATTAAGCTTCTGCATTGTATTTAAATAGATATTCATTATATTTTATTTTATTTTGTTCTATTTTGCTGAGAAAAGGCTAGAACAATTAGTTTTGTAAGTCTTACAGTTTTAACAATAGATTAGAATTTTAAATGAGTCAGCAGGTATGCATTAGGCACTGCAGGATTAACTAGGGAGAAGACTACAGCCTTAGTCCTCCAGGGGCTTACAAGTTTAGTGATGAGATAGACCTTATTCTTTTCTATAAGGAAATGGAAAACTATCTGTAGGAACCCAGGAGGGAATACCTTTAACTTTGCTTTGAATTATCAGGGAAGATCTTCAAGCTAATATCTTTTGGAAAAGCAGACAAAACCTGTAACTACCCTTAAATTAAGATTTTAAGATTTTTATTTTTAGATTGAGTTCCAGAACAGAAGATTAATGGTCACTTATAAATTCATATGTCAAGCTAATAAGATAATAATGGCCTTTAACTGTATGTATACGTATATAATCAATTGTGTGTGTGTATATGTGTGTGTATAAAATCAGTGAGAGATTTTGAATTTTTAGATAATGTCAGGTAGACATATCATTCCAAAGTATGACAATTGATATGGAAAAAGATTTGCATTTCCAAGGAATGGTATTGGAGACCACTTAAGAGTACACTGGCCCTAACTTCAAATTTCTTAAATCTTGTGAATTTTAGCTTTTTGTCTATAAAATTGGCACAATATTAGTTCTTACCTCAGAATTGTTTCAAGCATTATAGATAATCTGTATAAGGTGTCTGATTTCTGTCCACTCACTATGCACTAATTATTATTTGCTTCTATAAGATTATGGTAATTCCTCAAGTTTATTCACTATATTTCCCTTTGAAACTATTTCTTTGTTTTTATAAAATTGCAAAAATCCTAAAATATGTTACTATATTTGATGGTAAATTTGGTTATGCCATCTCATGTAAGTAATATATCAGGTAAGGCTCCTGCCCACCTGTGACTATGCAGGTGCCTCTCTTTCTTTCTCCTTTTCCTAGTACATATGTCTTTTCGTATAGATAGATGGATGGATAGATAGATAGATAGATATCAGATAAATGTGTGTAGTCTTTAACAAAACACATTGAACTAGTTCAAATATAGAGGTGACATAGACTACTCCGTTCCTTGGGGGGAAAGGAACATTTTTTTACGTCATGAAGGCCTTTTAAATCTGTTGTTTTAGTGCCATGTATCTATAGAGTAAAAAGATGAAGTTTGCAATTGATTAGTTCATTCATTCAGCACACATTTATTGACTCTAAATGTCATGTGCTAGATGTAGTTAGTTGCTTGTAATATTCAGATAAAGACAATTATTATTAAGTAAAGTTTGTAATCTCACGCAGAAAGTCAGGTTACTGTATGTATATATGTCCAGTAGAGGGAGAGGTGCTTTCATAAAGCTATATATGGAATCCTGTTGGGGAATACAGGGGAGATACGCAGAGCAACTAGCTTAAATAAATGAAAGTATGAGGCTTAGTATCCTTGGGTAGTTGAAGAATTGAAAATAGTTATGTTCAGGTGTATGGAGATTGAATTCTCTGAGAACTGAGTCTTGAGAAGTAATAAGGTCAGATTGTGGAGTGCCTCCTATGTCATCCTGATTTGATTTTATCTTGGTCAAAGCACTTTTTAATTAAATCATTCTGGCTAGAAGTGTGGAGGTGATTTGGAAAGAAGTGAGCCTGAAGCAGAAAGACCAGGTGGGAGTTTTACAAAATCCTAATGAACAAAGTTGAGAAAACAAGGATCTAAGTTAGTGTATCTCAAAATGTGGTTCTCAGAGCATCAAGGGAATTTATAAATAGTGTAAATTCTGGTTTCATTGCTTCAGTTAGTGGATTCAGGAGTTCTGTGGTTTGAGAACCAGTCTGAACTAAAAATATCTATTGGTATAATTTCCAGAGCTTAGTGACTGATCAGGTTCTGTTTCAGGGTAGTGAGAAAGACATACAGTTAAAGGATGATTCTCAGCTCTACAGTATTGTAAAATTTAAAAAACGATGCATTCTAGGTTGTGTAGGGAAAATATAAGGCATGTCTCTGGATGTATATATGAATGCTGAAGAGGTGAAGGGTAAACGAGACTGGGTAGTCGAGTGGACTGATTACACCTTTGGGAAGTTACTCAGAGGTAACTGAGTAGGAAGGATGATGGTGGCTCAGCTTCCAAAGTCTTTAATAAGTGACCAGACAGTGTCTGAGGTCAGTAAAGACAGCGACAATGAATAGACAGTAGAATAATAGTCAGTGCTTCCCAAACTTTAATGTGCTTGTGACTGACTTGAGGATTTTATTAAAATGGAGATCTTGATTCACTAAGTCTGGAATGGGACCCAAGAGTCTACATTTCTATAAACTCCTAGGTGATGTTGACATTATTGGGGCATGGACCACACCTTGAATAGCAAAGATGCAGGTGTTTGGTGTTCAAACTTAGTTGCATATCAGACTTCCCTGGATATTTGGTCCCTTGCCCAGAGATTCTCATTTAATTGGTATAGAGTATAGCTTGGATATCAGAATTTTTGGCCTCATAGCAAAACATAGACTGATTAGATTAGTCTGTCAGGACAAGGTATATCTTAGTATGAAAATAGTTATGGGAAAAGTAGAGCTGGCTCCACCCTGGATCTTTTTTTTTTTTTTTTTTTTAAAGATTTATTTATTTATACATACAGCTGGGGTACAGGCCAGAGGTGTGGAGTGGCGAGAGGCTTCACCAGAGACAGAGTGGGGAGCAGAACAGGCAAATCAGAAATACACTGCTGAGGGGAGCAGCGGGCAAGGCAGGAGAGGTCTGCCGCGCCATGTGGGATTCTCTCTGGCTGGGCGTCGAACTCGCGTCGCTGCTGCCGACAGCTCCACAGCGCAGCGCTTAACCGCTATGCCACCAGGGAGGCCCCACCCTGGATCTTTTGATACAAGGTTGTAGGGGAAAGGCCCCAGATTCCTATATTGGGAAGAACCTGAGTTCAGCTACAACAAAGAGTAGGAGATTGCAAAGGAAGGGTGAGTAATAGAATGTGAATAATTTCTGCCTAAGTGGTAGTTGAAGTGGATACAACTGGTTTGATTCTTCCTGGTTACAAGGCCTAAGTTTGAGGCCTAGTGATGGCCACTGACAGCTATCTTTACTAGGCTTTTTCCATCAGAATTTTATTAAGCAGTTCTCTTAGTGTCAGCAAAATAAAACTATTCTAAGTATATCCATGAAGTAGTAAACCAGCTATTCCTTCTTCTTTCATGGCCTTAGTATTTCTTTCCTAAGACTTGATGGGTAAAACTAGAGTCGCCTAGATGTCGAGAGTTCTCTCCCCCAGGGACTGGTTATAAGTAACTCTTGGACACTTGCTTGTGATGTGTATGAAATAATCTATTGTTATATTTTTTCTTCAGATATTATAATAAAAACAAGTGGCAGGATGTAGCAGCTGTGGCTGAATTTTCACTACTTTGAAGATATGAACGTAAAGTCAAAGCCCATAAAGTACAGTATCTGTCTGAAGTTATATGAAATTCAAAATTCTCTAATTATTTGTGATATGTAATATATACTGGCATCAAAATTCTATTGAGATTTGTTTGATTTATATTTGATTAGTGAACTATTTTTCTGTATATTTCTTAAGTGTATGTATTTGTATCGTAAAATAAGAAAGACTACATTAAATAATTTCAGCTTACACCAGGGTACTAAGTAACTTTCTTTTGTTATTTTTTCCCCAAAGTTTACCCTTTGTATAGATTAAAAGTATGGAGTTGTTCAGGCATTAAAAATGAAAATGCTTATATTACGAGCTATTTTTAACAGAACTTAATTGAAACCACATGAGTGAGAGACCTAATTTCAGGTCTGACTGAAAGTAACTCTATCCTCAAGATTTGCTGAAGCAGGGAATGTATAACATGTACAATTAATCAGACACTAAGTATTTAAATATTACCTTATCCCCAAGCAACCTCCTTCAGTTAATACTATCTGTAGGATGTTTTGGGTTTTCTTTTGTCTTATTATTTGTTGTGGCATATTGACAATGCCCATCTGAAAAAGCAGTAATCCTGTGAATATGATACGGTTGTGTAACTGTTGGTGAGATTTCAGCTCTAATGGGTTTACTAATGTTGCTATACATAAGAGTAAGTAAGAGTCAAATTGCCAATGCTACGTCAATATGAAATAAAATTCTAGTAAGGTCATCCTTATGAGAATTAATTTGATGTTATATAATCTATATTTTAACAATATTCATTTTAAAATAGCCTGATGTAAATAATCTTGTAAATTATTTAGAAGTCATAAGCCATTAACAAAGCTATATGTGATTTCTATTTCACATTTTGATTGAAGGTGAAATATGGGAAAGTTGTTAGGAAATGTGGAAGAGATGGACACTAGACCCAAATTTGACCTTAGTTCTAAAACAGAACTCAACTAAGTCAGGAACTTGTCTGGTGGCTTTATAAGCAGAGTTATGATAAACAGTGGAGGAAGAAAAAATTAAATAGAAGACTTCCCTGTTGTCAAGGAGTTTCCTATCAGGTGGTAGGTTCCTGTGAGAAAGAATGATACCTGTTTCTTGGAGTCTAAAGGGGCTGGAGGAAATAAACATTTGAAATAAATAAACTATAAATAAAATTTCATATTGCCAATAAGGAAAATACAGCTAGATCAGATAGGTAAGTACTTAGCCAGGCTGGTATAATTTAGAAAGTGACAGAGCCAGGACTTGAAGGCAGTACTATTCCAGTCCAGTATTTTTGTTTTATCAGCTGCAGCACACGGAAAGATAGGAAGGGGAAGGAACTGGTGTTCAAGACTAAGGAGTGGGGGACATAACTTTAATTATGACTAAGAGTAAGGAAGTAAAGACTAAATCTGTTTGCTGTCTGGCTTACATGAGAAGTCCAGAAAGGATTCCTATGGCAAATCCTAGAAGTTGTTTGTGATTGAAAATAAAGTTAAGAATGAGACTTTACATCAGTGTTTAACTAATTAATTTTTAAGCTTTAAAGTTAATGTTTTCAAATTATGCTTCATGAAAAAAAATAACCTTGGGTCATAAAAACCCAGAATCTCAAGTCAAGTACTTAATAAGAAAATCCAGGTAAAAATGCATAAATGGTCAGGTATGATGTCATTTCCATTTAACAATTTTTAACTGGATTTTTTTCCCTCACCTCTCCAAGGTCCAATTCATCATGGTTTGTTCAGTAATGAATAAGCTCTTTGTCTCATATAGTATATATGTCATAGATATTTACATGAAAGGTGGGATACCCAGACTTTCTAGATAAAACTTATCTTTAGTCTCTCCTGTTCTATTGCTTTCTAACCTGCCATTTAAAATGTTAAATCATCTTACATTTTAAATCCTCCCTTGATCCCATATTTTCTTCTGCCTATCCACTCTTCACCCTTTTATGTCCACATTTCCTAAAAGCTCTGCTTTCTCATTGATTCTTACAACTTCTCCATCCTCCCTAGCACACATACTGTCTGGCTTCATCTCTGGTTCTCCACTCACATTGGTCCCTTCAAGACTTCTAAAAACTCCTTGATGCTAATCTAAAAGGTATTTTACCAATCTCTCCAGCTAATGATGTTGTAGTACTCTCTTCCTGATAGGTTCCAGTAAGTAAGCACCTCTCTGAAATACTATTCACCAGGCTTTTGACTCATCTCTAACTCTTCCATTTTCATGTTTCCTTCTGTCCAGTCTTTCAATTTTGATGTTTCCTGGGATTCTATTCTAAGGTCTCATCTCATGTTCACACTCTCTCTGAATCTTACCTATTTATGGCTTCCTTTACCATCTCTGTGCAGTTGACCCCACATCTTTGTCTCCAGCTGTACTGGATATTGGTAGTGGACATTTATGTTGACTGTCCCCACATCTTTCCATTCCCCTCTACCTCCATCCTAATTGGAATTTTAATTTACAAGACATATGGTTTAGGTGGGACTCAGCCCACTCTTAGTGCTAGGAGTAGGTCTTTAGTGGCTTAAGTCATTTAACCTTATCTTTCCAACTATGGTGCAATGATTGGTTCAGAAATGGGTTCAAGGCCTAAAATGATCCTATTGGATTAAATCTCAGGGCTTTTTTGGGGAATTCTAGGTTACAGACTTTTTCCTTCTACTATTAGATTTTACCTGAAAGGAAAACCACTGATAGTGACCTTGTATCCATAAATAGAAGTCCTGCTTTGGAATGGAGTTCACTCAGAGAAATTAGACCTGGGGTGGAGAAACTGGATTCTTGATGTCATTGTTGCAGTCCCTGGTCAGCTCCACCTGAATTGTCCCTCTACTTTAGGTCCAGTGATGAGACCCAATCAGTTTATTTTTTTGAATATGCCAATTTCATGTGGGTTTTCTATCATATGTAATATAGAACATCTTGACTGATGAACTCAACCAAGACCTTCTAGAGTTCTAGATTTTTGTGGCCAAATGGCTGCTTGTCCCTATTACAGAGATTCTCATGGTATCCATACTCACATATCTCAAATTGAATTTATATTCATTCTTGAAGCAGTTTGTTCTTCTCTTACCTGTTTCACTATCAGATATCTTCATCAGGTTACTGAAGCCAGAAATTTGGTCATCATTCAGAACTCTTCCCCTTTCTCTTACTTTCTTATAGGTAGTCAATCATGTAGTCTTGTTGATTTTGAATACTAAATAACCCTCAATATTTCCACTCTTTTTTATTCCTATGGCTATTGTTTGAGTTCATGTTAGTACTTTCTTGCCTGGTTTAGAGTAACAGCCTCCTCTCTAATTTCTCAATCTTATTCTTGTATATGGTGGGCAATTTTCTCCAATTTATCTAGAGGAGGCTTTCTAAAATGCTCACCTAATCATGTCCTTTTTTTGCTTAAAATCTCTCAATAGCTCTTCAAAAGTCTATTTGTTAAAATGTATTGTACATAGTTTTCTTTTTTCTTTTTTTTAAAGATTTATTTATTTATGCATACAAGCTGGGGTGTAGGCCAGAGGTGTGGGGTGGTGAATGATTCACCAGAGTCAGAGTGGAGAGCAGAACAGGCAGATCAACTGAAGCACACTGCTGAGGGGAGCAGTGGGCAACACAGGAGAGGTCTGCTGTGCCATGTGGTAATCTCCCTGGCTGGGTATCGAACTCAGTGCCGCAGTGGCTCTGGATAGCCTCATAGTGCTGCGCTACTAGGGAGGCCCTGTACATAGTTCTCTTAATCTAGTTCAATTTTACCACTAGCTTATGTTATAGGTCACTGAGTTTTTGTATTCTCTCTTGCCCCTAAGCCCTGCATATGCTGCTCCATCTACCTAAAACACACTTTCCCTGCCCACATCCTCTTTTCTCTAGCTTCTCCTATTTTAAACTTTTATTCCCTATTTATTCCTTCCTTTAGGAAACTATAATTCACCCAAAAGGTTAATTTTCTCTCTTTGTATTCCCATGGCATCCTGTACTTTCCCATCTCATAACATTTATCACAACATACTATAATTGCCTGTCAGATTTTATTTTTTCTCCCTGGACTCTAAGCTCTTCACAGTAACTACACTTGTTCATATTTGTATTTCCATGTTCTAACCCATCTGCCAGATACATATCAAACAAGTCTTTAAAAAATATTCCTTGAAAGAATGTTTGCAATAGAAGTGAGCCATTAGATAAAGGACCTTCTTTTATATACTTCAAATAGAAATCAAACTAAGGATTTCAAGCCATCTTAATTGAAGGCGAAAGTGTCATTCCTTAAAAGCACTTATAATATATAATAATGTGTTTGTTTACTTACTGGGTAAACAATAAGAACTGTAAGAACTGTACCTGTCCTCTTCATTATTATATTTTTCATACTTGGAATATAATAGGTGCTTGATTTCACCATTTTTATTAGATTATTTTTGTCAGCATACAAAAGTCTGATTTCTCCTATCCTTAAAAAAATGCAATTTCCCCTTTTCTCATCTTCTCTCAATTCTCATTTCTCTACTCCCTATCTCAGTAAAACAGAGGAGTTATCTATCCTACTTGCTTGACCAATTCTTCTCTATCCTTTTTTTTTGAACCCACTCCGTTCTGGTTTTCACTCACATGAATTCATTGAAACAGCCCTTGTCAAGATGTCCATGTTAACAATCTAATGGACACTTAAGTTTTCTGCAACCATCAACACATTGATATCTTTCTCATTTAGGGGAAATTTTCTTCTCATGTTATTACTGCTTCCTTCTCATTCATCTTTGCTGGATACTTCCAGACCTGTGCTAACCTCTTTGAGTCTTAGTCCTGGACCCTGTTCTGTATAAATAGTCTCTCTAGGTATATTCATCTATTCCGTAATTTTAAATTCTATGTACGAGCTGATGCCTCTCTAATTTCTCTCTCCAATGTTAGCCTCTCCCCATATACTCTACTCAGCTGTCTAAAAGAGTATTCAAATTTCATAGATACAAACTTAATATTCTTGATTTTCCCCTGTAAACTTGTGCTTTTGCTGTTCTATCAGAAAATGACTTCCATTTAATTGCTCAAGATAAAAAATTTGATTTTTCTTTTCTTCACTCATATTAGAAATCCTGTTGCTATATCTTCAAATAATACCAGTTAGCCGTCATTGGCTCTTATCTAACATGCTCAGTAGCCTCCTACATGGTTATTCTGCTTCCATTACTATTTTATAATACCTTCTCGATGAGTAATCTCCTGAAATTATAAAATGGATCATATCCTCTACTGTTTTAAACTCCTCCGATAGCTCCCATCACCCTTAATCTAATCTCCTTTCCATGATTTACAAGTTCCTAAATAATCTGCCCCTTCGTATTTTTCTAACCAAATATCAGCCATCTTCCCCCTCCCAAAGTGTACTCAGTGACTCATTGCCTCCTTCTTTAAACTGGTCAAACTCATTCCTGCTTCAGAGCCTTTGCATTTTTTCTTCTCTCTGCCAGAATGTTCTTTACCACCTTCTTTTCTGATGGCTGGCTCTTTTTTAGTCTTTAAACCACAATTCAAATCTAACATCATTTGAGAGGCCTTCCTGACCACCTTGTCTAAATTTGGACCCCTCCAATTGCTTGCTATCAAATACTTCTTTCATAGCTCCTACCATAACATATAGACATCTTTATTTTGCCTTTTCTCACAAAGAACCAAATTCCTATGAGTGGGGACTCTTGTTCTGTATCATAGCCCCAGTGTCGCCAACAGAATCAAAGATTTTGGAGGGACTCAAGAAATATTTGTTGAATAAATGAATGTTTGTTTTTTTTTAATCACTCCTGTTCTCTTATTACATAGCACTAAATTATTGGTTGGCTTAAGAGTTTTTAAATTGAGGTTGAGTCCATCTACCTGCTATTCAGGCAGTTCTACTTGATCATCTTGATTCTGAATGCATTGTTCTAAGATGTCATCAATGAAAACTTAATTTGTTTCAAGACAACCTATCACAACTGAGGCTGTGTCTGTTAGCATGGCTATTAAGGGAGCAGGATGCCAGTTTTAGTGCCACATTTTCCCATATTTGTTAACTAGCCAGTGCCTATAGTGAAGAGTACCTTTTTGTTGAAAGCAGGTGACCAGAGACCCATAGACCACTGGGGTTTTCAGGAGGTTCAATCTTCTTCTCCTGTGTTAAAATGTAGCCTGATGTCTAATCTTACTAACCTAACAGTTCCACATTGATGTAGCATTAATAAATAACAATTATTTTGTTTTTTCCTCCTTACTGACACCTAAACTTTAAAGAGGCTGCATTAAGATACCTTAGCTTCTCTGTGGAAGAGGTAGTGTTAAGTAAAAGAAAAGACAATATGCACTGATACGGGACCTGAAAATATTTACAATTTAATCTGTATAGCTAAGTATAGTTATATGTCCTCTTTTATGACAAATCTCATTATTTTGGCGCTCTTTGATCCTGTAATTTGAATAGTATATTGCAACATAAAGCAAATGCAGAGAATGATAGAAAGAAAATTGAGTTTTTTATGTACCTTTCAAGTATAAGACTAAATGAGATAACAGAATGAAGCTATTACGTGACTAGAGAATACTAAAAGTCTTATGCAAGCAGTCATGTTCTTTCCCTTCCTACTAATATCTATAATTATCCATGAAGTAACTGTTTCCCAAGATGAAAGTACATAAGGTTATTGTATTTAGAAATTTCTATCTGCAGGGACCATGGGCCAACTATGACTCTTCAGTGTCTTTGGTCCTAATGTAGACAGGTATGAGCCTGTTTCTACTTGTACTCATTGATTGTATCTTGCCAGTATAAAAACAAAAATTTCCCAAATGATGATTCATAAATTGATTTATAGAATGTGCATTTTTCTCATTAAAAAAAATTGACTTCATTTTTTTTCATGAAGGTTTAATTCTGTATACCAACATTTTGTGAGAAAAATGAGCCCTTTTCAAAATTTTATCTTTTATTGTGGCAATATTGGTTTATTAGAAATCTTTGAGTGTTTGCTGCCAGAGTCCAGAGGATCATCTTAGGTTAATGGGTGATAAAATTCTGCTACTCTATGCCTGTATTGTCAGTAATTTCTGCTTGTACAATGTTCAGAGTAATTGAATGAATCTTAACCTGAGTACATCAAATGTTACCTTCTCCAGAAACCTTCATCCCTCATCTCATGGCTTAGTTCTTATTCAGAACACTAGACCAATATTACCTTGTTTTCTCCTCATTTAGAGAGCTTCCCCCCCCCCCGTTTATTTTAGATGCCTACTGCCTAGATCTGGGGCATTTAAACATTTGTGGAATGAATTAATTTTTTAATCTATAAATAGTGCTTCTAAATGTTTTGTAATATTGATAATCAATAGGTTGATCACTAAAATTCTCATGTATTCTACTTATTTTTTTTCTATATAACACAACCCGTTTTATAATTTAAACTCCAACTAAGTATCAGTGGGAGTTAGAACCCACATAAAAACAATTTGATTTGCATATCTAGTTAAATCAAATTCTCAAAAAACCGTTCTTATCTAACCTCCCAACCACATACCAGTCATTTCCTGACATTCATATTTGTTGGGGAAATGCATCCCATGGTTCAAAATTATTTATTCTGGAAGGGGAGTGAGTGAATGAGTGGACGTGTTGAAACTTAAGACCTGTTTGATCCGAACCCTGATCAATTTTAGCCCTCTGGGTTTAGTAAGACTGCAGGTCATTTCTGAGCAATGTTTTTCTTAGTTGGAAAGCGCCTTCTCTCCCAAACTCATTTATTTAAAATTCCAGTACTTCCCACCCTACAGACATTAAGATGGAGCGTAAATCCTGAGTTTCCTATCGTTATCTCTTCTAAGGCGCTATCCCGGTGTCAGGATAGTTGGCGCTACTCGGAAACCGAGGAGGGTTACGCGCTGTCCCTGCCACGGCGGTCTTCGCTGGAAGTCTTGGCCGTGGCGGGTGTTATGGCAGGGTCCTCCGCCAGACCCTTGAGCCAGTCTCGCACGGTCAAGTTTCGTACCCAAACCGCTCGCAGTGCAGCGCAGGCGGCCTTTCCCCGGAGCTCAAAGTACAGACTTAGCCGCGGCCCCACCCGTACAATCGCGCGCTTTCTCTTCGGGGACCGCCAGATGGAGGTGCCAAACGGCAGTAGCTTGAGGAGGGGACACGTAGAGGGTGGGGTGCCCTTGGTGCCCCAGACATCGCTTTCTGGGGGCGGGGAGCTAAAGGTTCCCGCACTCCAAAGCCCCAGGGTTTGTCCCCGCGCCACTCCCGCTGTAGCCTCAGATAGCAGCTAACAGCATCCCGGAGAAGGAACGGGACCCGAGGGCGTTCTCTCTCCACTTGGTCGGCCACCTCTCCTTCCGCAACCCGGCCCTCCCCTCCGCACACGCCCCGCCCTGTAAGCTGCCACGTGAGGGCCTCCTCTCGCCAGCCTATGGCGGCCAACTCCGCCCCACGCCCCCGCCTTGCCCCCGACTCCGCGCGCCGCCACGTGATGCGGCTCACTGCCAGCCAATGAGCGCCGGCCCCGCCCCTCGCCCCGCCCCGCGCGCCGTGGCCGTTTGAAGTGACTAATTTCTGTCATATGACCGAAGCGCCCATGGGGGTGGCGGGGCGGCTCTAGGAGCGGGGGCCTAGCGAGCGCCCTGAGGAGCGACCCCAGCCTGGCGGTGGCCAGCATGGCCCCTACGCTGTTCCAGAAGCTTTTCAACAAGAAGAGCGGACTGGGCGCGCCCGGTAGGGACGCGCGGGACCCGGATTGCACGTTCAGGTAGGGCACTGCGGGGATGGGGTCGCGGAGCTGAGGCCCTGTGGTCTTCAGGCTCCAGAGCTGCCGGGGCCTTCGGTGTTGCCGCCCGCGCGGTAGCTCTGCTCCGGCTCCAGGCCCAGGTCCTGGGTAGCCGCCGACCGGCGTTGGAGGTTGGAGCGAGGTGCCCTCTCCCAAGCCCCCGGGGCCCCCGTCGTCCCTTCCCCCTCCTCGGGGTCAGTTTGTTTACGTGCTGTTCGGCAGCCACGCGCGGCTCTGCCCCCCGGACCCAGGACCGCGGCCTGAACGTTGGGTCCCCACGCCTCCCTGGCGGTGAGTAGGGTTGGGCGCGGGCCGGATCGGACCTCAGCCGCCGTCCTCCGGGCGGAGAAGTTTTCCCCTCCTCCCCGCGACCAGTCGCCCTTTGGGTCCTCCACCCTAGCTGGCCTAGTGTTGTGGGGAGAGCTGCTGCACATTTTGGCCAACCTTCTGGGAGTGGAGAAGGCTGGAGGGGCGAACAGGAAAGGTGCCGTTCTTTCAGGTTTCTTGGAAACTAAAATTGGAGGTGTGCAGTTACCGGAGCGAGCGGCCTTAATGTCGAAGGGGTAATGTGAAACCTACTACTGACCAGACAAGCAGGACAGAATTAAGTGAAGATTGGCCACAGATTCATCTCCTTAGAACTGTTACTAAAAAGTCTTTGAAAATGCAAAAACCTAGCAGAATATTTTGTGGTGGTGTAGGCTTTCTTAGTGTTTGGTTGCAGTACTTGTTGCTGGTAAACTTTAAAAGATTGTAATGATTAGTATGAACTTGAATTCAAGGTAAAATGGAACGGTGAAATCGCATTTGAAGAAGAGGCTGTCATCCAAACAACCTTCATACTTGTTGCATTGTGGAAACTTGTAAATATAACCAGGTTAAATGTCAAGTATCTACTCGAACCTGGTAGATAGCAAAGTGCCCAGTTGTACAGTAGTAGCAAGGAAAAAAATGACTATCACACTGGTTTAAAAGGTTTTGATACTCTTAAAATTATTCGCCCTCTTTTGCTAATGCATGTTATATTAGTAAGCATTCAGTGACACATGTGGAATTGAAGTAGTAAATGGAAAGAAATTTGACTTTTAGGGGAAGGACGATCTCAGCTGTGACTATCTTGCAAACATGCTTAGTAAAAAATAGTTTCCTAGGTTTTAGTCCCTTCCACTGGGGAATAAATGTCTTGCCGTGCTTATCTAATGACTTTCTTTAAACAGTATTTTAGTGTTTTCCCTTTGAAAAATGAAAGTACAGTATAGATAATATTACCTTGAACCATCTAGTAAATCAACAATCAGTAGAGAGCAGTTTCAGGAGGGATATTAAAAAGATAACATTGTACATAGTTACTATTTCTGGGCTAAGATTGATTTTTGGGGGTACCCAAGTTTCCACGGGTCTCAAATCAAGCATGTGAAAAAAATATTTTCATGTGTACTTTTTAAAAAATGTAGAGTGTATTGTGTAGTTGTGTAATACTGTCTTAGAGTTGTCAGAACACTTTCTCATTACTTTGTGGTATTTCGCAACAACCTAGGAGCAGCAGTATGGATAACTATATGATCCTTTTTCCAGTAAAAGTAGGAATTTTGTGTAAGCCTAATAACTGCAGTACGATATGGAAATGATGACCTTAAAAATAACGTTTCTAAGAGTATATGTGAGAAAATAGGAACTGGCTAACACCACATGGCCAATAATTTGCAGATCTAATCAACCCATGTTATCTTTTTTTTTTAGCAACTTCACTGAGTTTTAACTCACATACCATAAAATTGAGTCATTTTAAATTTAAAGTTCTGGATATTGTTATGTATGCATAACCCACCACACCAATGAAGTTTTTTTTTTTTTTTTTTATCAGTAGTGTCTTCTATTTTATTGAACAGTGGTCCTGTGAACATTTGTGTTCGAATCTTTCTGGAGATAGTTCATTTCAATTTTCAAAATATTGCTAAACTTTTCTGAAGTACCATTGTGTATTCCCACTTCTGATTTATGAAGGTTACAGTTGCTCTACATTTTCTCTAATACCTGATAGTGTTAGCCTTTTTGTTTTTAATTAAAAGTTTTTTGTATTGTAAGAAACATCTAACAAAAAATTTACTGTTAACCTTTTCTGGGTCTTTTAGTTTTACTGGGTGCGGTATATATAATGGTTTTATGTTGCATTTTCCTAAAAACAATTTATGTTCAGCATCTTTTTATGTAATTCAGTTTGTTTTTTTAAAGATTTATTTATTTATACATACAAGCTGGGGTACAGGCCAGAGGCGTGGGGCGGAGAGAGGGTTCACCAGAGACAGAGTGGGGAGCAGAACAGGCAGATCAGAAATGCACTGCTGAGGGGAGCAGCGGGCGAGGCAGGAGAGGTCTGCCGCACCATGTGGGATTCTCCCCGGCTGGGCGTCGAACTCGCACCGCGAGCTGCTCAACCGCTGCGCCACCAGGGAGGCCCTAATTCAGGTTTTTGAGTAGACAAAAGTTTAGTGTTCATTTTAGTATGCCATGCTTTACTTCCTAAAATCCTAACATTCTTGTTTTTAAGACAGCTTAAGTTGTTAAAAGTTGGCTTGGGCACAATTAACTATTGGAAACTAACTATAGCTCAGCCTGTAAAAGTCAGTTCCTAGAATAAACAGAATAGGAGGCTGATGGTAATAAGCAACACTGATGCTCTATGATAGGGGAGACTTTAATGAAGAAGCCTTGTGAGCCTTTCAATATTGTCTTTAATGATTACCCCATTGGAAAAGATTAAATCAATCCCCCTTCCTTCAGTCTTCACTGTTAAAGTCCCTTGTGTATAGATTTTCATGTGTTTGTCTTATAATCTTATGAGGTGGAGATGAGTTTGAAGGATATCACAGGAAGGATATTATTGCTGTTCCAGAATTAAAACAATAATTTGTTTTTATCTTTTAAAGAATTTGGGAAAGATGGTACTTTTTAGAAGATATTACTCTGTTTTCGCCGTTAGACCACTTTCCAAAATAAAGCTTTTAGGGCCTCCCTAGTGGTACAGCGGGTTAAGTCTCAAAACTATGAAGCTATCCACAGCTACTGCAGCACAAGTTTGATCCCTGGCCAGGGAGCTTCCCACATGGTGCAGCAGACCTCTCCTGCTTCGCCTGCTGCTCCCCTCAGCAGTGCTCTTCAGTCAACCTGCCTGTTCTGCTCCCCACTCTGTCTCTGGTGAATCCTCTCACTCCCCCCCAATCTCTGGCCTATACACCTGCTTGTATGCATAAATAAATAAATCTTTAAAAAAATAAATGAAGCTTTTAAAGCTTGAGGTGGTTAAGATGTCTTTTTACAGTTGCTTTCTTGAAATCAGAAATCTGAGTGCTTTTTGCATTTGCAGTGATGTTGCTTAAATAATTTTTATTCAGTAACAGCTTCCTCCCCTTTTAAAAATATGGTTTGTTGTTGAAACTGGATCATTTTTCCTGTAAGATTTCCCACATTCTCTCTTTGGCTTTTTGCTTCCTTATGGTTTCCTTTAGTTTTCTGTTTCCCAGCAATCTGTATTTTAACACCCCTCTTCAGGTGATTCTGATGCTCAGGTTTGAGAACCACTGCTGTAACTTACTTATTTCCTGAAAATTGGTAGTTAGTTACATTATTAGATTCAGGTTTTGGTTGTGTGGGTTTTTTTTGTTTTTTGTTTTAACAAAGATATTCTTTAGATGTTCCTGTATATATCA
The DNA here is from genome assembly GCA_004024925.1 of Scalopus aquaticus. NCBI lineage: Eukaryota > Metazoa > Chordata > Mammalia > Eulipotyphla > Talpidae > Scalopus > Scalopus aquaticus. Next base: position 23,859 of record PVIJ01008520.1, read on the forward strand.
TAATTACATAATGTCTGATTGTCCCACTTTTAGTGAGGCTAAGATTGATTAGTGGTTTTAGGTGATATAATCCTTTTTCTTCCATTGTAAAATTCCCCTTTCATAATTGGTTTAAGCAACATTAGTTAATTATTGCTTAAATCCATTTTATTAGATAATCCCTAGTCTTTAATTCTTTCTTCTTTATTTCCCAAAGAAAATGTCTTTATCACCTATTTGATTACACTTTGCTCAAGGAAAGGCTGAATAAAAGTTTGATTATTTCTCTTTATTATTTTTTATAATAATTGGGAATAAGTTGTTCATTTATTTTTTAGTAAATAAAAAATTGGATTATAATGTGTTTTAGTCCTTTACAGTTAAATTATCCCACCTTTGGCTAGTGGTCACCTTCTCAAGTTGACTGCTGTGTCTTTTTAACATCATCTCAGTCTTTGATAACTTCTTGCTTTCTTCTGACCTTAATTCCTGCTCCCCCTTGGGTGATTTTATTACCTTCGACTTGCTTCAGGTTCTGAGATGTGCCGTGATGTGCTCTTCCCTATTTTTGAATAGTCTTCCATACATTTTTGTTTAGCTTTTTGTAATGATCATCTGTGCTTATACTAATTATTCTTTCTCCAAAAAGCCTTTTCTGATTTCTCATCAGCCTGAGTTAGGTTTTATGGTTATTTTCTTCGATCACTAGTACATTTCATTTTGTAATATATATCACCATTATGATTACTTGTCCACATCTCTTTTCTTTTCTTACTTGGGAGTTCTCTTCAGTTATATTTTGTAGTTAGAATCACACAGAGCCACCTACCTGATTTTGGGAAACAGATACCTAAGTTTTTGGAGCAGTTAGTTAGATGCCATTTTCTGAAGGAGAAGATGTAATATGGAACAGTTCTATATAGAATTCCTTACCGAAAGTAGCAGTTCTCACTCTTCTTTATCAGAGCACATGGTTCTTATCCTTTATAGCTCTCTATGCAACTTGGTTTCCCCAAGTTCAAATTGTTGTTCTAGAGTTTTTTAGCATGTGCTCAGTAAATATTTGTAAAATGAATATCTGAAATAATTTCAAAGACAGAAGAATAGATTTAAAAATTCTACTTGGAACTTTTGGTCTTTTTTTTTTTTAAGATTTCTTTTTTTTTTTTTTTTTAAGTTTTTTTTTTTTTTTTTTTTTAAGATTTGTTTTTTGTTTATACATACAAGCTGGGGTACAGGCCAGAGGCGTGGGGCGGCGAGAGGGTTCACCAGAGAGAGCGGGGAGCAGAACAGGCAGATCAGAAATACACTGCTGAGGGGAACAGCAGGCGAGGCAGGAGAGGTCTGCCGTGCCATGTGGGATTCTCCCTGGCCGGGCATCGAACTCGCGTCACCGCTGCCGACAGCTCCACAGCACAGCGCTTAACCGCTGCGCCACCAGGGAGGCCCTTTTTTAAAGATTTCTTTTCTTTATGCATGCAAGCTGGGGTACAGGCCAGAGGCATGGGGCAGCGAGAGGGTTCACCTGAGACAGAGTGGGGAGCAGAACAGGCAGATCGATGGAAATACACTGCTGAGGGGAGCAGTGGGGTGAGGCAGGAGAGGTCTGCCACGCTATGTGGGAATCTCCCTGGCCGGGCGTTGAACTTGCGTCCTCGCCGCTGCTGAGAGCTCCGCAGCGCTCAACCACTGTGCTTACCAGGGAGGCCCTGGTCTCTTTAATTGCCAGTGACATATCACTGAGAGATGTGCAGTTGACAGTTTAATAAATTAACCTCAGTTTACAGTTGAGGTTGGACTAGAGAGATGAATGTGGATTTATGCTCAATATTAAAACTACGGGAGTGAGATCATCTAGGAAAAGAGTGTAGAATTGGAAAAACAGGGCTTTACCAGGAGAAATCTGTTGATGAAATGTGCAGATGTGGAAGGGTAACATCTCCAAAGAGGGTATGGTAAGAGAGGGGGATACCCCAGTGGTGTGTGGGTGATAGGGAAGCCCAGAAAAGGAAGTATTGTAAAATGATGGAGTGATGAACTTTTTTGTGTGTTCATGCTGTGACAGGTCTTGTAAGATGAGAAACAAGCTGGATATAATTTAAGTTGGACATAATTCATTACCTTAATACGGTTTTTGTTTTTGAGGAAGGCATGTTGGGAAAGAAAGTAAAATTGATGTGAATTACATTAGTGGTGAGGAAATGGCTTCATTGCTAAAGCTTTCTGTTTTTGTAGGCGAAATAATTTGTAGTGCTAAGCTATTTTTTCACTTTAATAGTCTGGTTTTATGTCAGTCACATTTTGGTCTTCTGAATTTCTTAAATGGTAACTTTTTAATAGTGTCATTAATAAAATCCTATTTCAGAAGTTTTGTGTTTTTAATGTGATTTTTAAAGATTTGCTGCATTCACAATGATTTTTTATTTGAAAAATACCATCCTTCCATAAACTCTGTTTTAATCTTGCGTTAGAAATTGTAGAAAGTTATTATAAAAGTCTTCCCAGAAAATCCTGTGGAATCATAGCTTAAGAAAGTGGGAGGCTAAAATTGTAGGTAATTATGTCACCAATATTGTGGTCCTAAGCATATAATTTTTTTTTTAAAGATTTATTTTATTTGTACATACAAACTGGGGTACAGGCCAGAGGTGTGGGGCGGCTAGAGGGTTCACCAGAGACAGAGTGGGGAGCAGAACAGGCAGATCAGAAGTACACTGCTGAGGGGAGCAGCGGGCGAGGCAGGAGAGGTCTGCCGCACCATGTGGGAATCTCCCCAGCCGGTGTTGAACTCGTCAGCTCCACAGCACTGCGCTTTAACCAGCTGCGCCGCTGGGGAGGCCCTTGTTTTTTATTTCTAATGATTTGTTTCTCAGAGTCATGTTTTTTGAAAGAAAATAAGTTTGTGAAAAATAGCTTCAATATTCAATTGTAAATGGACTTCATTTTTTACTAATATAATTATTATCTTAAATTCTGTAGTTTTGATGATCTTTTAGGAAATTTGTTTAAAAATCTCTTCTTTATTTTAAAGAGTCCTGCAATATTCTTAGGCAATCTTACTTTTATTCCTGGTACTACCAATCTCTTAGTCTACCAAATTGAAAACTAGAGAATCCTATTTTACTAGAGAATCCTCTTTACTCCTTCCTTTCTCTGATTGCCACATACATTGTCATTTGTTAAGTCCTGTTGATTCAAATGCTGCATTATCTCAGTTCTTCTGTTTTCCATTGTCATCTTCTCATTTAGGCTTTTAGTGTCTTTAATAGAAGTTTTCCATAACTTTACTACTGCTTGTGTATTCCTCTGTATACCATTCTACTAAGTTGATTTTCCTAAATCATAATTCTGATCATATGCAGAAATCCTCACTAACTCCATATTACTTAATAAGTGATTGCTCTATGCCAAGCACTTTTTAAGTGTTTTACACATACTAGCATATTTAATTCTTACAATAGCTTTATAAAGTAGATTTTCCCTATTTTGTAGATGACAGAAAGGAGGGACAGAGAAGTTAAGAACCTTGTCTCAGGTCACAGGGTTAGTAAGTGATGAAATTAAGATCTGAACTCATGTAAAAGACATAAATAACAATAATAAAAAAGAAACTGTAAAGGCAATAAAATCTTTGTTGCAGAAGAAAAAAAAAATGAAACAGATGTGAGTGAGAAACCCATGGGGATGCTCACAAAAAAAAAAGAAAGATCTGAACTCAGATGTTTGAGTTTCAGAAACACTGTTTTTAACAGTCTGAACTCTTCAATTTGGCTTATCAATTCCTTTTGAGTTATAACTGGGTATGTTGGATCTAAATTCAGTCTCTGCCCCAGTGGTTTCTGGGAAGCAGTATCATGGAGTCTTTGCGCATGTCTGGGTAGGAGTAGATGCTGGAGAGAGTTCCAGTGTCCATTGTACTTATCATTTTAGAGTTGTTTTGAGGATTGAATGATATGGTAGACTCTGATCCCCCAGTGTGTTCTTTCCAGTTTTCTTTAATTTTTCCTTTATCTGTGGGCTTTGAAGATTACTTGATGTTTTTTGAGAATAATCTGGTTCATGTGTTTTGCTTACCACTTGGAATACTACTACTATACTACATCTTTCTTTAAAGCTCCTATAACCCACATTTCCCCTGTCTCTTCCCCAGGTTGTCAGTTATTTTCTTCTATTGTAATGTATCTATATCCTTGACTAGACTGTAAGTTCATAAGGGCACAACCTTAGTCTAACTTGTTTAGTGCTGTAGTCCTGGTAATTGACTTACAGAAGGATTCGGTAAATATTTGATGAATGAATGAATGAATAAAAATAGTCTTTGGATTGAAAGCAATTCTAATCTATTGAACAAATATGTTCATCTTTTGGGTTATTTGCTAAAATTAGTTGCTGATTTAATAAGCATTTTAAGCAAGTTTTCTTTGACGTCAGTTTTAAAGGAAAATGTCATGATTTTGATTTTTTTAAGATGGCAAGGAAGGTCGTATTGTGAAGAAATAAGTTAGACTTCCATTTATATTCCCTATGATCCTTCCTAGTTTCCCTTCTTGTCATTGACCACATCCAATATTTGTGTATGTGTGATATATTTTTCCTGACATACTCAGTATTTGCTGAATGGATATAAAAATTAATATGTGAACTAATTGACTCTTTTAGGTAGTTCAATTTTTTTTTTTTTTTTGAGGTAGCATGGGATTCCTTACTCTAGGTCCTTAGGTCATCTAAACTTGTTAAGAAGATCTTATGGGGAATTGGAGCAACAATTTAACTTAGCTCTTTGGGGACATAGCCAGAGCTCTAAGGACCTGCCTCCTTGTACTCATACTTTCCAGTATAGAGGACTCCTCTTGATAGATATCAACAGCATTTTATCACAAGACACCTGAGAGATGGTTCCCCACTGTCATGTATTTTCAGTTGATCCTTGTCTAATCCTGGTAGATATGGCAGAGTTGGTTTCAAGAGCATGTAGGATAATGAGCCATTTTAGTTTATACAGTTATGATCCTGTTTGTAGGATGCAGCTGGCAGGCTCTTGTAAGCGCTTTTGGCTTGCTTTTCTACCCTGTTGTGGTCTGTTACATAATTAAAAAATTTTTCCATTTATATTGATACATTTGAAAAATTCTGACATATTTGCTGGATAAGTAATGGTTGATAGAAACTATATTACCTTTACTTTTATTAGATACTTTTAAAATTGAAGATCACACCCATGATTATGGTACACAGATCCACTTTAGCCTTCAGTCATCAACATGCCTGCCCAGATTCCTTGGGCCACCCACAGCTTACAGAAATTTCTTGGTGTTGAATCTCTGCTCTCTGGACCTTTTTACCTTTCACATAACCTATTTCTCAACACCTATTGAATATACTTCTCATAGTCCACCTTTGAGATTATTCATGTTATTCCTGCTACGTGGAATCCTTTTCTTACCTGTATCTGTCTAAATTCCAACTACCTTCCTCTAGCTGAAAAAAAAAAAATTATTCTGCTTCTGCTTACTGTAGTGCTTCACACATCCTTTGTAGCATTTAAATGATGTCAGTACAATGTAAAATATGTTCACATCATAATTCATATAGACTATGAGCCCATGGCACTGTCTTATTCATTTTTGTATCCATATAAGAATATTAATGACAGCATTGTTCTTAATACTAAAAAAAATAAGACACAACTCTTCTGTTGGAAACCATTCTCATCAATAATGAAGTGGACAAATAAATTATTGCACCTTCACACAATAAACAGCAACCCCATAGATAAATAAAGCTGAAATATATTTAGCAAAACAAGCCAGAAACAACAGGATGCAATTACAGTATGATTCTATTTACAAAAAGTTAAACAGATAAAACTGTTCTATGGTGTTACAAGTCATGATAGTAGTTACTCTGAACAGAGGTGAGGGAGAGTGAATGGAAGGGCGAATGAATCAGACTTCTAGGATACTGGTAACATTCTGTTTCTGCATCTGGGTGCTAGGTATATAAATGTATTCATTTTGAGACTGTTTACTGAGCTGTATGTTTTATGATCTGCACACTTTTGTATGTATATTATGCTTTAATAAGTTATACTTTAAAAAGTGGGAGAATATGACAGAAAAATGGGATAAAGAAAAATTCAACTTCATAAAATATTTGGCATTTCCTGCTGTTTTTCTTACAACTGTCAATTTTATCTGCTAATCAAATTCCCTCTGAATTCCTTCAAAGCCTAAAAGACACTGAAGGTGTGAATCACTAGTCAATAGTCACTTTTTATAATGCAGGTTATATTGTTAGCTTAAGCTACATAAAGTAAATGCAGAATAGAGGACAGAGAATAATTCTTTGAATTAAAAAGTATAGTGTGTTACTAAAAAGTATCATTACATTACATATATAATAGATATATCCAGGAGGGAAAGACATATGTAAATCTCCATTCATTGCAGTATTACTTGAAACAGGTAAAGATGGAAAATAACCAAAAGTCCATCTATCAGGAGACTGGTTAAAGCCAATATACCTATTTAATAAATTAGTCTGCAGTTGTTAAAAAGAATGAAGATCTTTATAATGCTGATACAGAGTGGTCTCTGTGATATATTAAAGGAAAAAAGGTGCAAAATGGTGTGTAATAGTATACTCTTTCATAAGAACGGGGAGGAATATAATTATGTGTTTATATTTTGCTAATATTTAAAAAAGTGTATGGAAAGAAAATGAAAATTGAAGAAAAATAGTTACTATATAGGAAGAAAGCAGATAAAGAGGAGTAAATGGAGTTTGTTTTATGGTTTTCACTTTGGAATCATGTTTTACGTAATGTTTAAAAAATTAAACAATCATAAGTCTAAAAAAAGAAAGGATTATTAGATATCTGTTTGGAGGGGCATAATCTCACACAGGTAAGAAGTATTTCATGAAACTTTATAATAGCAAAATATTTATGTAATACTTATTATACACTTGTCAATATTTAAGAACTTTAGGTATTTTAATTTGCTTAATCATCAAAACAACTCTATAAGATAGGTAGTGTCCTAGTTTCATAGATGAGGAAACTGAAGCACAAATAGTTTAGGTAACTTGCTCAAAGCCTGTTAGCAAGTGGTAAGAAACCTTAATTTTGATAAAGTCTACTTTATTATATTTTTAAAAGTTTATAGATTTTTTGGTAAGAGATATTGCCATACCTTTGGATAAAGATTTTCTCCTGTTTTCTTTTGAAAATTTTAAGGTTTTTTAGCTTTTATGTTTAGGCCAATAACTCACTTTGAGTTAATTTTTATATATGGAATGAAATAAGAATGAACTTCTTTCTGTATGAATAGTTTTTTTTAGCACCATTTGTTAAAGAGAGGTTAGCTTTTGATTTTTGCTTATTTAGAATTAGTTAACATGAATCTCTCCTGTATTGATGCATTCTGGTTCAGAGGGAACTTACCAGTGAATAATAATAAATGCCATCCATCCATTATATACTTGAAGTAGTATAATTAAATATATTTTTGGAATATTGTATAGAAATAAAATCATGAGATTCTGCTCTAATAGTCAGCCAAATCACAGTGCCCTGTTCATAATATACTTAGTAAATAAGAAAGGTTGCTTTGGAACTTAGGCTTACCTGCACATAAAAAGTGAAATGTTTTTATTTCACTGGTTGAAGCAGTCTAAGGAATGAAAAGAAATTGAAGACTGCATTTAGTAGAATCTCCTATCCCAAGAAATTTTGAATGCAGTGGCAGAGATTCTTCATAGTATTTAAAAAGAGAAAACATATTTGGTAATGAATTATTAGACCTTTATTTTCTAACTTGCCAGTATATGTACATCAGATCCACCTAAGGCCTTTAGAAATTCTTTGACTTGCTCTACCCGCAGTTCTCAATCTTCTAGGATAGGTTTTTGATGATTGTTTTCATTTGTTTTGAAATTGTAACATGATTTTGATGTACAGCTTCAGTTACCCATCACTGATTATACTTTTCTATTTTCTTGTTTGACCTCTCAGTCATCCTATGAGATAAGCAGAGTTAGCTCAGTTTTGCACAAGATAAAAACTAAATGTGATTAAATACCTTTCTCCACAAATGATATAAACTAGTAAACTCACAGAAGACATGTTAAAATGGTCTTTAAACATTTTGAATGATGTTTAGCCAGTAATTTAAAAATACAAGTAAAGATGGTATTGTGTCTATAATTTATTAAGCTGTCAGTCTGACAAAGATTAGAAAGAGTAATATAGTATTATGCCAAACAATGGCTAGGTAAGCCCTATTTAATGATTGTGGGAGTGTAAGTGTATGGGTTACAGCTATTGTGAGGAGCAACATTTATGCAAAGTTAGTGATGTAAGTATAGTGTATGATGTTCATTGAAACATTGTTTGATGTTGCTTCCAATTTAAATTGTTACTGTATCCGTAATTAGGAAATTGTATACATGTATATTATGAATGGGATGTATTGATAGATATTCAATAGGATTTAGTAACTTTTTCCTGGTAGAAATTTCCTTATATATTAAGTTTTAAAAAGTTGCATGGTAATAGGCAACATGATCTTGTTTTTATAAATAATATGTATGTTAACTATTAGCATATTTATCTGTATATGCATAAGAAAGTCTAAAATGTCACATAAATACTGAGAATGGTTAGATCTGAGTAGAGAGATTGGTAGAATAAGGTTTTTCACATTTTATATTTGTTTGTTGTTTGTATCCCCCTGCAGTCTGTTGCTTTTGTAATTCCAAAAATACATAACTATGAAAAATAACTTGTTGAAGAGCAACACAGCCCATAACTGGCAGAGGTAGGCCTTGAAATTATCAGCCGCCAAAGGAGAAATTTCTCAGAGAAATATTTACCAATGTGAGATAAATTTTAACTGATTTGCACTAGAAGAACATTTAAATTTTCTTTCATCTTTAAAATTTTAATTCAGTAAAATTATTTTTATGGGGTACAATCTTAGGAGTTTTTGTAAAATTTTCTATTGAAGAGTGACATACATAAAAGTCACATTTTTAACTATTCAGTTTAATGAATTTACACACAGTGCCATGTAACAGGTCCCTAGGTCAAGAAACAGAACATTGTGTATATCCCTGAAGTCTCCTTGATAACTCTCTTGACCCTTACTATCCTGACTTTTCTAACACTAGGGATTAAATTTGCCTGATTTTGAGCTCTGTGTAGATGGAGTTATACATATTCATTGTCCTGTCTGACTTCTTTTTTACTTAGCATGTTTGAATTTACCCATATATAATCTTTGTGGCCTAGTTAATTCTCATTGTTGTAGGCCAGAATTTTTCAGACTCAGCTCTCATCTTGGATGAGATTATTCTTTATTAAGTAGTATTCTGCTGTGCATTGAAGGATGTTTACCAAATTTCTGAAATCTACCCGTTAGATACTTGTATTACCCTTTAGTTGTAACAGCCTAAAATGTTTTCATGCATGGCCAAATGTTCCCGGGGGTGGTGGTGGTGGCAAAATTGTCTGTAGTTGAGAACTGCTGTGCACCATGTTTCATTGCATGGTTATGCCACAATTTATTTATCCAGGTTGCAGTGTTGATAGATATTTGGGTTATTTCTAGTTTGAGGTTGTGATGAATAATTATGCTGTGAACTTTTTTTTACAATTTTTTTTTTAGGAGGATACACATACATTTCTGTTGAATATGTGCTTGAGTTGAATTTGTATAATCCACTATGTCAGTTTTGACATATTATTTTCCAAAGTGGTTGTACCAGATTTCACTCTACTAGTCATGTATGAGAATTCCATTTGCTGTACATTATAATGATCCTTGAATTTTAACTATGAATTTCTGAAGTTTAGGACCTGAGTCTTAACTGTTTTTGGTATACGTGGCATAATAAATGCCAGAAGATGCTAGTTTCATGAATTTTGGTTGCTTTTAATGTCCTCTGATCCTGATGACACATTGCTTAGCTCTGGCAATAGGAATGCAGTGAATTAATCCTCAAGGGGCTACCCTTAGTAGTAATAAGGTCTCCCTCCCCCAAATCATTGTAACTTAGGGGCTCTGTAGATAAGTTTTTGTAGTTTATGTTTTCACTTTATTGCTGAGTTTCATATCCTGACACAAAGTCAGATGTCAGTAACTGATTTCAGAAGTTTGCTGAAATTGTTTTTCAGCTTTGTTATTCAAAACACTTGCCAATTCAGTGAAAATCTGTTTTTCCTTTTATGCTGTGACTGTTTGTACAGATGGATGGAACCTTTTTTTACGAACATGTTCAACTGTTCCAGGTGTCTTGCATATTCCTTAAATGTCAAGCATCTTGAAGATAGATATAACACCATCTCTCTTTTTTTTAAAAGCACATATCACTGCCACTGCAACATCATTGCCATTGTCACGCCTCATATATATATATGTCCATATGTATAGAATTTATTGAGGTGAATTTGTAGAACGTAAAATTAACCACTTTAAAGTAAGTAATTCAGGAGCATTTAGTATATTCATTCTGTTGTGTAACCAACACCTCAGTCTAGTTCCAAAACATTTCCATCACTACAAAGTAAACCTGATATCCTTTAAGCAGTTTCTCCTTCCCTTGTCCCTCTTTCCTGGCAGCCCAATCTGCATTCTGTCTCTGTGTATTTATCTGTTTGAGTAATTCATAAAAGTAAAATCATGCACTGTGTGACCTTCAGTGCATGAGTTCTTTCACTTAGCACAATATTTTGGAAATTCATCTATGTCGTAGCTTGTTTCTGTATTTAATTCTTTCTTATGACTGAATAATATTCTATTATGTATGTATATCTCAGTTTCTTTATTTGCTAATTGATGGACACTTGGGGCTGTTTTCACCTCTTCACTATTATTAATAGTGCTTCTGTGAACATATATATACATGTACTTATTTTCAACCCTAACACATGAATATATTATTACAGTTACTACCACTGTTACTGAACAATTTCAATTTAGTTTGGAAATTCCTACAGAATTCTCTCATGCCTCCTTTTCTGCATTCAGCACCCCTTCCCCAACTGAGAGCAACCACTGATCTCTTTCTTGGCTTTATAGCAGAAAGAATTTGAGTAGTAAGTCAACTTTGTACTCTGGCTTTCCTTAAGTATGTAGTGGATTTTCCAAGAATTAAGTTTTTAGAATTAGAAGTCATTTTAGAAGTCAGTGGTTAGAAATGCCTGTATTTACTTACTAAATTTAGTTTTCCCAACTTGCTAATTATAAGAACAAAATTAAAATTAACTAGCATAAAATTGTGCATTTACCTAGAGAACAGAGATAACTGTCAAAGATGCTGTCTTAAAATACTTTATAAATCGGTATGAATTTATTAGATTAGATAGGAATTTTTTTAATGAATTGTTTCTTATCCTTATTGTTTAATTTGTGTACAGAAGGTGCTGTGGGATTTTACAATTTTATTCCTGTCAGATCTTCAGTTAAATATATCCTGATGTGTTTATGATAATTTTAAAAGCTCCAAGGAAAGATTATTCACTTTTCTGAAAACATAGCATGCACAATAAAATAACTGTTTGCCAGGGGGGAAAAAAAGCCCTGTTGTCTTCTAGTACCAGTTGGTATTACGTAGGTTTGTTTAGTGCCTCATATCTTATTTATAGTAGTTTAGAACTGGAAATAGATACCAAATAAACACTAATCTTCCATTCTAGCTTAACTGTGCATCCATGCCTTTCTCTGATCATAATTATTTTTATTTGCATTTGTACTTCTGTGAAACTGGAAACGTGTCTGAGAAACTGAAAACTTGCTTGAGTTTAGTTTACTTCTATATACCTTATTCAGAAACTATATGTATTACATTTAAATGTACTTATTTATTTAGATAGAGTTTTGTGAGTAAGTTAGTTTTATTAGTTAAGTTGTGGATTAATAGAAAAATTTTAAGGAATCTAAGGAATATAACAAGGAAAGAGTAGGCATGGTGGAGAAGATAAGGACGTTCAGTTGTGTTGGTAAGTTTGAGTTACACTGAAATTGAGTGAGAGGTTTCTTAGTAGGCAGACAATTGGGGTCAGAGATTTTGAAATACATCAGTACATCATAGTCATTTGTGAAGTTTTTTTTTGTGTTAGTTTTATTGAGATACAATTTATATGCATTAAAATTCTGCTTTTTTTAGGTTTGCAGATTTGATGAATTTTACAAAAGTATAGTCATATAATTACCACCATAATCCAGATAGATAGAACGTTTTCCATCATCTCAGAAAGTTCCCCTGTACACTTTTTGTGGTGATTCTCCTCTTTCCCTTTAGTTTTGTCCCTTTAGTTTTGCATTTTCCAGAATGTCATCTATGTGAAAATCATACGTTATGTAGATTTTTTTTGTATTAGGTTCTTTCACTTGGTATAAATGCTTTTGAGATTCGTTCATTTTGCTACATATATTAGTAGTATGTTGCTGAGTAGTATTTCATTGTGTGTACCCAGGTTTTTAAAGCATATGCCTGGGCTCCATACTCTGTCTGAAACCATAAGATAGCCAGAAGATGGTAATTTGTTGGAAACTGGTATGATGAGGTATTGGAATAGAATGCAAGAAAGTAAATGTCAAATGTGCACAGGTTGAATTAAGAGATGGTACTTAGGTAACTTTTTCAGGTTAGGGTTTAGAAGGGAAGGAATGTGGCATAACATAACATGGAGTGTTTTAGAGATAAATAGGTGGAACAAATGAGAGTTACCAAAAACAGGAAAGATTGAACAGGAGATTGGAAGGATTGGATCAACTCTAGACTTGGAGAGGGAGAGGACCATCTTTCCTTTAAAGGTGGAGTGGGAGGTGATTAGCTGCTGTTAGGAATCAATTTAAGGATGATGGACTAATGGTTATCTTAGAAAATTTGTCAGAATTGATATGCAAGAAAATAAGGAGTCATTACTAGTCTTAGAGTAATGGAATGACCTGATGAAACATTATATTTGTAGAAGGTGAGTCTGGAATGAATTGGAACAGGAACGCTTAAAGTTAAAAAAATAACACTGTTCAACAAATTTTTACAAAAGTCATGTTACTGAAATAAAATTAGTCATTTCCTATCAATTTGTATGTGATCAACGAATATGACAGTCAGATTCTAATTTTGGCTTTAGTTTTTTTTTTTTTTTGTAATATGCAATAAATTGATGTTTACATCACAAAATGCATATCAGGGCCTCCCTGGTGGCGCAGCGGTTAAACGCTGGGCTGTGGAGCTGTCGGCAGCAGCGATGCGAGTTCGAAGCCTGGCCGGGAAGAGTCCCACATGGTGCTGCAGACCTCTCCTGCCTCGCCCGCTGCTCCCCTCAGCAGTGTATTTGTGATCTGCCTGTTCTGCTCCCCACTCTGTCTCTAGTGAACCCTCTCGCCTCCCCACGCCTCTGGCCTGTACCCCAGGTTGTATGTATAAATAAATAAATCTTTAAAAAAAAACAAAAAAAACAAAATGCATATCAATAGTAATAGGCCTACGGTTAATACCTATAAAAAATCAAGTCATAGACTACTTTTTAGATTTCTTCGCTTGTCTCTTATACAGCTGTTCTGGAGCATCTCTGGGGAGTGGCCAGCAGTAGTCAGCCAGCATTGTACTGGACCATTTTCCCTGGTATCTTTGTTCCGTTGATGCAGTATCTTGATGAAAACATTTGCCGTTTTCATGGCTAACCATACCACAGTTTTCAGGGAAGAATTCCAGATGGGAAAGAAGGAAGTGGATCTTTAGAGACATACTGCAGCCAAGTTTCTGATACTGCATCATCATGTCTTCTCCTAATTCCTTGTAGTTTTCTGCCCTAACATTCCCAAGAAAGTTTGTAGACACTAGGCGAAAAGCATTCCATGCTTGTTTCGCATCACCCTGCAGCAGGTTGTTGAACCAGTCATCTTTGAAGAGCTCTTGAGGCTGAGGACCCACAAAAACACCCTCTTTAATCTTTGCTTCGCTGAGTTGAGGAAATCTTTCATGCAGGTATCGGAAAGCTGGCGAGGTCCGGTCGGTCCATGGCGTTCACGAAATTTTTCATCAAACCTAGTTTGATGTGAAGGGGTGGTAGCAGGATTTTGTGAGCTTCGACCAGAGCTGGGTGCTGGATAGTCTTCTCTCCAACTGCTATATTTTGTCTGCGAGTCCATTCCTTCCCCAAGTAGTGCGGTTAACTTGCTCGGCTATCCCACTCACAGAAGAAACACATGTATTTTGTATATCCCTGCTGCAGTCCCATTAAAAGGGCAACTAGCTTCAAATCACCACAGATGTGCCAGCTGTACTTGGTATGCTCGATAGAATTCAGTAGCTGCTTTAAGTTATTGTATGTCTTTTTCATGTGGACAGCATGCATTACTGGAATAGATGGAAGACGGTTTCCATTGTGCAAAAGCACAGCCTTAAGACTCAGTTTTGAAGAGTCTAGAAATAGTCTCCATTCTTTTGGGTCACAAGTGATTTCTAAGGCATTCAATATCGGAACAGAATACCAGAGTACTTTGCTTTCTGAAGAAAGGCTCCAACTGCTGGTGGCACTTTCAATAGAAAGTCATTGTGACATCATCTTCTAGAAGATTCCATTGTTGGAGTCTTGATCCTAGCAATTCTGACATGTTCTTCGATAAGTCCAATCACAAACCAGGTCATTTAGTTCTTCCTGTGTTAGTCTGTGTGGGGTTGATGATGCACCCCAGTGAATATCTGGATTACCGCATGCTGATAGAATAGGAGAAGAACAGGTTGGCTTACCCTTGTCCTCATCAGATGAATCAAGAGAATATTCTGCTGGGGGTTCTGGAATAGGAAGTCCCTCACCATGTGGAACTGGTCTCAATGCAGATGGACAGTTTGGGTAGACTATTCTTGACTTCTTTGGCTTTGTTATTCTGCCGGAAAGAGGAGGAACCAAGCAGAAGTAACAGTCTTTGATGTGGCTGATTGGCTCTCTCCACACCATGGGGACTGCAAACAGCATTGATGATCTTTTGCCATTTAACTACAGTGAAAGCTGTGTTGTACATGTAACACAGCATATATGCGGGGCCCAAGGCTTGTCTCAGTCACCAACCTTGCATCTGAAGTAAAGATGAGAAGCCTTCTTCACTTGAGAAGTGATGCTTTTCTTCTGGCTGGCAAATGTCACTGTCCCACAAATAGAGCAGAAATTGCCCATGCTGTTCACACACTTCCGAGGAATTACTGTTCTGTATTGTGCCTAAATGGATAAAATAATAACAATTCTATGTAAAAGTAGCTTCAACTGTCTCGCACAAAGCCTGAAATCTTTTCAACGCTCAACCTTTCCGACAGGGCTTTCTATAGTGCACTGCTGACGTCAGCTTACTTCAGCAGCTTCCTGGCAGCAGTATTGCATTGCATAAGAAAATGATGCAATTAACTCTGGATGATGTGTGCATGATGGTTTTCTGAAATGCAATGCAATATTGCATCATTCTAGGCTGATTTAGGATGTTGTTGCAGTCCTACTGGATAAATTTACATGGTGAAACATATAAAATGAATTATATGACATATCTTCAAAACAATAGCCAATTAAAAATTTTCAGGGTTATATTCATGCTCAGCACACCAAGATACCGCGGATTAGGGCCTTTTGAAGTCAGTGATGATCTCAGTGTTGACCAGTAATTGTATCTATGTAATCTATTTTGAAGACTTGGACTTTAGGATTATCATGAGAAATGGAAGTTATGCTTTTTTGTGCTTTAGATGTTCTGAGAGTTGTTAGCAATTTAAACTATCAGCTAATGATTTTTTTTGACGAAACACTGAATAACCCAGTGGAATCAGTGTAGTTGTGCTGATGCTTTATTTTCCAAGTTTTTGCTTTTATTTTATGTGTTTGTGGAATCACCACAGTGATTCTAAATGAACAAATTTTAGCTCTTATTCATGAAATCCTCTCTGAATAACCATAGCATAAAGACACTTCTAAAACCTATTTCTGTATTTTTGACAGAATCCCAGTTTTCAAGTGTTAACTTTAAAGTGATAGTGAAAAATGAGACCTTTTCATTTTTCCTCTTTGGGAATTCAAAATAGTTTTAATATGATTAGTGAATGATGTTTGCTTTCTTTCATATCACCTCTTGATTTTCACAAATTCAGTCGCATTTTGTGAATGAAATGACTATTAAAATCAATTGCTTTCAGAGTGATTATGAAATTTATAAAATATAGACTGGCTGTTTTTTAAAACTTTGTTAAAGTTAAACTTACTGGCAAGCTACTAGCTAAAAATGGAATTCTACCAGGTTATCTGCATATTTTGTTCAGTTTTCAAATCCTCAAGAATGCTGAGATTTTTTTTTCATCCTAGAAATAGATTTGAAAACAACAATGTGGAAATCATTTTAGAAGTGGAGAAAAAAGAAAAAGAGAAAAGTAAATTTCATTGTGGACGCTAGATTTCCAAAATTAAATCTGTCTCCCTGACTTTACAGCAGAGGTATGTCCAGATACACATTTTAACTTCCTTTGGGAGCCTTCATTTTGACATCCCTCCAGTGTGTTAGTGTGTATTTTATAAATTTAATAATCACTCTGAAAGCAATTGCTTTTAATAGTCATTTCATTCACAAAATGCAACTGAACTTGTGAAAATCAAGAGGTAATATGAAAGAAAGCAGTCA